>CAHIKZ030005252.1:1537500-1665000 GCA_903632075.3 Acanthosepion pharaonis | reverse complement strand
CTCTTTCCCAGGATATCTGAACTTGAACACCACAACGTGTGCCATTCACCCTCACTGAGTCAGAAGTGTAGTGGGAGGGAGCAAAAGAAGTAAGACGTCAATTAGAAAATACGTGAGCTTTTCAAATTTTGTGGGTTAAAAAATTTGCCCATGTGATTAACGCCGCGTTAATATGAATTTATTTCCAGAATTCCTTGCTTCTCAAAGACTTCTCTACCGATTTTGCTTTTTTTTTCTGCAGCAGCATTGTCCTTGTGCTAATCTAGTTGTCACCTAGATTGTGGTTATGACGAGAGGTAGCCATGCCTTTCTAAATGACGAAATATGAGTAATATATTAAACTCTGTCTGTAAATCTGCTCGCCGATCCCAAAAAGACAAAATCACGCCCCCTCTAAAACACCCAAGATAAACATTGGTATTTATCTAACTTATTAGATACAACCATACATATCCGTAACCCTTTTTAATGTGTACCCCCACCCAGCTTTATATCACAGCATTCGGATTGATATCAACGTACAGGCATAAAGTTTGTATTTATTTTCAAATTTGCCGTCGAATTAATTGTGATACGAGATAGAACCTGAGATTTCATAATCCTTTTGGCTCTCATTATAAATGTTAATAACAAACACTATATGAAAAAATTAACTCTTAGATTACACAATACTGTTAAGAGGTCATTTCCGAAAAGACTTTAATCTGCTGCATGGTTGTAGGTTGGACTTGTTTTATTGTTTATGTGTCTTTTTAATTATCCTCTTTTCTATCTACATTCAAACAATAGCGAGTCGAACTAAACGTAATTATATTCTCCCAAAACTTTCTTAGTTGGAAACGTAGATATTATCACTTGATACTTTCTGATCTTTACTTTTCTTTTCCTTTTGTTTAAACCGAATAAAATTAAACTTTGTTGATATTAATGAGTGAAACAAAGATCACAACGGATATTCACTAGCTCCACCTCCGCACGTTCAATAAAATTGCTAATGGAAGATCAGAATTCATTCATATTATATACACATCCTCTTCAAGCAAGATTAGCGAATTTCTCATAGTGTGGAAAGTGATCAATTGGCTGAGTGTTAGACTTAAGATTTTTGCCATAATTATATTATTCGTACGGTCAACTTAATTATAATCATCATTTTGCAAATGAATGATTATATTAATTTGCATAAACAGAAGATAAAATGTGCGCTGATTATAGAAATCTGAAAGTCATCGATTTAAAAAATAAACCATCTCTATTTGATACTCGTGTTTAACTAAACGAGTAGATATTGTTTTAATATTTTAAACAGTAGGAATTACGCCTGTTGATAAAAACTAAAAAAAAAAAGTGGGTTCTCTGACAGGGATACAACCCGAGTTCCCCCTGGTTGTAGTGTTAATAGTAAGGAAGATAGAGCTATTTAGCCTTTCTTTTTAAGAAACCAGTCGAGGAGAATGTCAAAACTGAATTCAAAAAATGGCCCTTTCACTACAAAATTAATAATGTGATCAAGTCGGTTTCCCCACAAAAGATTATTACCTGTTGAACAATATTTCCCCCTAAAAACGTGATTCTAAGTCATTCAATACTTAATATAACTGAAAAAACAGAAATAGGCAAAGATAGCTTTAGAAAAATTGTAGAACATGAAGACAAATAGATGTTGCGCCACAAATGGGCTTAATCACAAATATAAAAACAAAGATTAGAATTAATAAAATCAAGCCCTACCCACTTTTCTCACCCACACAAGACAGACATGCTTGGAGATGTTTTGAGTTCTCATACTTATACACGCACTCATGCAAATATATACACATACACACATAACACACAAATACACTCAAATAGCTAAAAGATAACATACACTTAACGCACACATTCCATTCTAGTCAATGAATAAAACTGTTAAAATGACCAATGAGGGAATTGTGAAAAAGGCCGTTTAACCAACAGAAGGACTGACCAAAATTAACGATTAAAAAAACAAAACTACAGATAAGGTTTACTTTCGGCAGAGACAATCATTCACACCTATAGTTGACAGTACTAACAAGCAGAACTTTTTTTCTCTTGATGATGGTCATGGTGGACAAAACTAGTCAAGAAACCTAACTGAAATAATAAAACAAAATTATTTATATACATCCCAGTGTTTCTGAAAAAATATTTTTTTTAATATTTTTATTTTTCAAAACATATATATATATATATATATATATATATATATATATATATATATATATTATCCCATAACGGTAGTGCGACACGGAGTTTCATGCACAGGTGCTAGGTAGAAATTGATTGTTACATTCAAATTTTAATAAAAAAAAATATCTGGTTGGGACAGTCCATATATTATACGGAGATTACGTGTTTTTTTTAAATATATATTGCATTTAAAATAGAAGGGTATTCATATTTTATTTTATATTTAAAATTAACAGTAATTAATGTTATTTACTTTCAAAAAAATATACAGACATAAATCTATATAAAATAAACAAAATATTAATTTTTATTTAAAGTTGGAATTTTTACTGTATATTAAACATGATTACTAGGTTTAAAAAAATATTAATTTTTTTTCATATAAAAATAAACGGACCTAGAAACCATAAAAATATTTAAATACATATTTTCTATTTAAAATAGGGGGAGTGTGTAGATATATATAATAACCAAATCCACACAGTATTTATCTCATATAAAAAACATAAATGCTTTCTGACAATTTTACAAACATCCGTGAAGTAACTATAACTATATTTGGGAATTATTTAAGAGAATAATATGACATGAAGTGTTTACATATGTTTAACACATCCCATTTTAATATGGCAGGCTTTTACCGAGTACAATGCAGGAAGGAAACGAGAAGAACTTTCGAAGCTAAAGCCAATCAGTTTTTATCATCCTTGACAGTTTGCCGTTGCGTCTAGCACAGTCTAGGTCGATGGATTTTTCAGTACAAACCTGAATGAGGTTATTACAACTTATGAGAAGTGGTCTGCTTTTAAGTGTCTCATGCCAGTATTGGCGGAGTACATATACCTGTTCACCTTACGAGGAATCTATATGCTATTAAATGGAGGTTGCCGGAATACATCTGTTCGTCACAAGATACATAAGAGGAAAAGGAATGGCTACTAGAATTAGAAGTGCATTTAGGGATTGGGCAGTGGATTTTATTTCTCGGTAGATAACGAAGATATTGGCCGGACTAACGTCAAGTTTGACTCCAGATGCATGTAATAAAGAAGGAGGCCGTGTCTAGCATAGAACAATGTCTCCTCTAGCCTTAATAATGTCGAGGAAGTCAGTTTGTTATTACTGAGTGTCCAAATGCGAATTTCCAGCCACTTAACATTAACGAAAATATAGCCTACCTAGGGAAATTGAAGTTTTACAACAAACCACCTCCTTGCTTATTCGTTTATTTATCCTTGTTTCCATTCTGCTATTAATAACGATAGGAATATATATTCCTTCGCGGTCGGCATCTGCTATTTTATCTTTAATCATATCTACAGACTTTTCGAAGGCGAATTTGGAAGCTGCAGGTTTACATGCTTTGAGGAGACAATGTTCGACCGCCAGCGAAAAACAGACTCGAATGATTCGATATTTTGCACCCATTTTTTTCTTCTATATTGTCAAACAGACAGTTGTCAATTGACGTTGCATTTAAATTTTTGAAGATCGCATTTCACAGGAAGTCAAAATACAGGAACAGGGTTCCACAAGCGGGAATTGAGGGAGAACATAGTATAGAACTTACGGCTGCAACTTGCAACTTCTGCAATAAAATTATGAGATCTAGCCTCCGATTCGGAAGTCGTCTTAAATTCGAAAAGTCTACAATTCAAAAAGAAAGGCGATTAAGAAAAAATAACCTGGATATATTGCTTGATTTTCATATGATAAGTCGTTGTTTGCACTTAGGGTATCTGCCTTTATAGAACCATACATTCTGCTTTGTTACAACTGATGTTTCTGCAATTTCTGTTCGTTCACTTTTACTATTTTCTGTCGGTGTCTCTGCAGTTTCCTTTCGCAGTCTGTGAGCAACACTGCGATATCTGCATAAAAAAACGGTACCTTAAATTTTAATCGTCGTGATAATTTTCTATCGATTTTTATGAAGAAATTATAATCCCCTTTCTTAAGATCATTTTATCCAAGCGTGGCAAGAATAATCTGTTTATATTCTTTATGTATCAGACGCAAGATAATGCAACTACGTATCATTTTGTTTTATCATTTCACCCTATGAAAAAGATGAAATACACAAAGACACAGGAGGGTACTGAGTATTAAAGAATTTTTAAAAAGAGAAGTATTCTTGAGCGTCATCAGGAAGACAGTAGATAACGATTGACATTGTATTTAAATTTCTGAAGCTCTGAGTTGGTTGTAAAAACAACAGCCAGAAGAGAGTTCCACAGGCAAGAAGCGTGATAAAATAAACACTTACTATAGAACTTAATGTTACATCGAGCCAATTTTAATTTAAATAGATAACTGTTTGCGAATACATATATATATATATATATATATATATACAGGGTTTATCAAAAATAATTTGACAAACTATGGAGGCGAGTTAGCCACATCAAAACAAGGAAAAAATAAACATATATTATTACTAAGTATGAACCACGTGCGTCTTCGTATTACGAGGGGTATATCTGGAAGTATGTTCGAGATAAAGTCACTGTAAGACGTGCTGGGAGAAAATATGGACCTATCAGACTGTTATCTACGAGTCAAGACCACACATTAATCATAAATTAATGCTGGTTTCTAGCCTATATTCTGCCATGGAGAATCCGAGCCGCCCACTGATGTTGGTTGTGTGAATCAGTTATGCCATCTCTTCCAAATTATCACATGCGTAAAAGAGACAAAAAAACCCGGATCGGCAGTTTTTCCAACAAACCATTGACTAATGTTCTCCTGTGGTAAGCGATCAAAGGGCGAGACCTCCACACTTTCCAAATGATACGGATAGTATAACCCTTCATGGGGTATCGTGATATGTACGACATGCTAGGTCCACTTGACATGTGCTGATACCTGGATCGCAGCTAAATTCAGGAGGTTAAATTGTGTCTGGCTATACACCCTTGTGCAAATTAATTGAAACAGCAGCTTTAGTTTCCTATTTTTTGGACCCTACAGTCATTTTAAGACACACTGGATTGACAGGGTGTAATCGATTTTTGTTTTTTACTCAGACTACGTTATTTGCAGTGGTGCGAAATAATATAAATCTATTTTCGGTGTGTATGATGAAATTAGTTTGGCCTTAAAAAATATTGCGCCATGCGTGATTCAAATTTTCATCACGCCTCAACACTATAGTCTCGACTATCGATTAGTTGTCCTACGGCCATTGTCAGCGATGGATGTTACTCCAAGAAAACGTACGAAGATTGTAACGCTGCACGAACCCACTGGCAAGCCTTACCAGTGAGCAAATCAAAGTACTACAGACTGATCCACAAATTTATATAAATCCAATCGAGAATCTGCGACCAATCTTCAAGGGACGTCTTCGTGGAATGGACATACGAAGTAATATCATGCACACTGTCTAATGTTTTATTGGAAAAATACGAAGAAAAAGTAAATAATAAATGAATTATTCGTTTTCATTCAATTAATTTGCACAAGGGTGTACGCATTTCTGTAAATTACAAACATTTTTACTGTTCGTTTAAGTGCGTTTCTTATCGTGATGTATCAATCTCATATTCACGTTTTTCTTTTTCTTTTTTATCCGTATACTTATAGATATATACAGACAATTTAAACCTCTAAAGATGGTCTCAGGTGAAACTGAAAGTACTTATTTGAAAGAAACTTTTCGTACTTTTCATAATCAATTTTCTGTGGCTTCGAAGAAACCGATTTTTGTACTCGAAAGTATTAAAACAAACATATAATCAAAAATAGTATGTCGAAATTATATATCCAAACCTCTTTGAATGAACATATGCTGCCTAAATACAAAAATATGTGTATGTGTGCGTGATTGTATGCGTGTGTGTCTGAGAAAAAGAGAGATTGAGAGAATATAAAATATATATTTTGAGAGGAAATACTTTAAAGAATTAACACTATATATATGTGCGTGTGTGTATTTTTGGGCATGTCTCCATGTGTGTGTGCGCGCATACGTATATTTCTACGTGCACCTCGGTTTATATATATATGTATATATATATTCAACACATTCGAGGCAATATAATATTTTTCATAACACAGAGCCCAGTCAGAGTTCTTTTGTGTCTGTTTATATTAACCCTAACCTCATGGGACGAGTAGAAATGCCTTCCCACTCAACGTTGTTCTGTCCTGACATATTTTGAAAGAACATCTTATTTCTGTCATACAGTAGCCGTATGAAAACATGGATTTCTATTCAATTATATATGTCTACGCGAGATGATCTGTTTGTACAAAAGAAAAAAAGGTACTCAGTTTCTTGCTGGTGCGATAAAAGATGCTGTTTATTTTTCCCTTGTTCGAAGCAGTTTCCGCCTGTGTAGCCAGAGTTTGCGTTCTTCAGTCTTACAGAATAGAACAACAAAAGCTATGTGAGCAAAACAGCGAATCATAAATGCTTTATCGTTCGTTGCATTGGCAGCTTCTTCACGTGGCCAACCAATCTACTTGTTCATTGGACTGGATAATTCGATGTAGCGTCAGACGACAGATTGCAGGCGACAAACAAGACAATGCGAAATGAATTCGCCAAACAGCTTCTCTTTGTTTTCCTTTTCACTTTCGAATCACACCTGGGTAAAATGTTTAATCGATTGCCGTCTCGTTCCTTATGTCGAAAAAGATGACATTTTTTTTTTACTTTTTAAGAAAATAGATAAAGGTTTATTAAGAGTCAAATGATCGCATTATCATTTAGCTACCCAACTAATATAATTTTTGGTGATTATTTTTTGATATTTTTCTTCTTATATTTGGGTTTACTTTTCTTTTCTAAACGAATGTTTTACATTCCCATCTTAAAATCTTTCGTTTTTTTCATTCCTTTTGATTTCTGTTCTGTTTTTATTCAGCTTCATCTGATTTTTGAGGCCATTATGTTTTTCGATATGTACTACAAATTATATTTTTCTTGATTTATCTTTACATCACCTAGTATTTTTCCTTTTGTTTTTCTTTCAACATTTCATTTTTGGTTTTTTTTTAATCTTTTTTTTCGTTCATACTTGTTCTATAAGTTTGTCGCATTTTGTCTTTGTTAGCTTTCTATCTTAATTTCTTTTACTTTTTCTTTCCTTATTAATATCTTTCTTTTATCTTATCTTCTTTCTTGTTTGCGTTTGATTCTTTCTATTATCTTACCTTCTTTTATCTTTTACATTTTTATTTCTTTCGTTTTTTGTTAATGTCTCTCTTACTTTGGTTTATTTGTTTCATTGTTCCTATCTTTTTTTTTCCATCGTTTCTTTCTTTTCATTATTGTGTTCAATTCGTTTTCTTCATTGGTTTATTTTTTCTTTAATTTTTTTTAATTTTGCTTCTTTCTTTTCTGTTTTTCTTTCTTTCGTATTCTTGGTTTTTAAATTTGTTTCTTTCGTTTTCTTTCTTCTTTTCTTACTTTTATTTTCTTCTTTTTTAATTTCGTTTTCTCCGTGTGATTTTTTTTCTTTCGTTTCTTTTTTAATTTGTCTTTTTTTTCGTTTTTATTTCTTTTTTCCGTTTTAAAGTCATTTATAATTTTCTTTCTTTTTTCATTCTTGTTTTTGTTTTTTTTTTCAAATTATATTTTGTCGTTTTCTTCAGTTGATACTTTTTCCTTGAATTTCCCATTTTTAATTTCCTTTTGTTTTGTCGTCCATTTTTTTTTAAAACACGTTTATTTTTTATTTCTTTGTTTTTTTTGGGTTTTTTTTTTTGTTCAGTTTTACTTTTTTCATTTCGTTGATTTCGTTTTCTTACTTCGGTTTATTTATTTATTTTTTGCATTCTTTCTTTAATTCAGTCTAACATTTTGTACATTCACTCACTCATGATTTACACTTTTCTGTTAAGTATTTGGTCATTCTTGTATTTCCCAGCATTATTATATTCTCTCATAATTAATCGTTATTTTTAAATAACCACCATTCTCGAACTTTGCTTAAAAATGCATTTTCTCTTATATTTAATGTTTCCCACTTTATTCATATTTTTTGTACATGTTTCATTATTTTCCTTTCATTTCTTTCATTCATTTTTCTCTCCGAGATTTCCATTACCAATTTTTTTAACTTGTTACACTAGCAAGCTTCTTCGATACATTATTCTTTCTATTCTTCGTACTTAAAGATATTTTCACTTTATTTTATTATTAAATGTGATTCAATATTTTTGTCATAAATTGTACCGTCGAAAACCCGCAGGAATCACTGGCATATGTTTCTAATGCCAGAAATCAGACGCATATTTTCGTCAACAATCAGAAAATGAAAACGGATGCGCAGTTGTAAGAAACGTGACTGTTCATAAATTCATATATTTACATAGAGGGAGTTCATGCTTGTATATCGGTGGAATTATATCTACGTCAGATCTAGAATACATACCTGAATCGAAAAGCTAAACATTATCTACGTAAAAGTTATGAAAGCTAAGATACTATGTCAATCTCTCCAAATGCAAATTTATGGAATAAATGGATAGGGATGTTGTAAAATCAAAAAATAGTAAACAAAAAATTATAAAAATATTCATCTAAATGCATGAAATCATGGGCATGCATATTCATAATGGCATATTTTTACATTATATATATATATATATATATATATGATAAAACACACACACACACATATAATTCCGAACCATCCAAACATATATATGTATATGTATATGTATATATATATATATATATATATAGTGTGTGTGTCTGTGTAGCTGTCTGTGTGGGTGTGGGTGTGTGTGTTTGGTTGTGTACCAGTTTTATCTTATTTTCGGTTGAAAAATCCGTCCACTATCGCCGTTACGATTGCCGACGTTAAGCAAAGTTAAGCATGGTAAGTACAGGGATGGTTGGCCACTTTAGGAAACCAGGAGCTGTAAGGCTCGATGTGAGGTTGGTGTAGTGGATAATTGATCGGAATCATTATTAGGGGAGGTGATTTCCGATTTCTGGTGGTTTCCTTATATTTATTTACGATAATATACCACTGAGAAAGGTATGATTCTACCCCCATTTCTTCCCACACCTATCCGTTAACTAGAAAGACTAGGATACCTAAATCATTATAGTCTACTCACAAAATATCTTACATTCTAAAAATGTATTCTGGCTTTAAATAACCTGCAAAAAATTGATAAGTCGTTTAAATCGAATCAATCAAACTTGTATTCAAAATTAGGTTGGTGCAAAAATAATGTCGTTTTCTCACATATGTTACTTTTATATATGATTTCTGAATTAATTCATTGATATATATAGCCATGCTATATATCATTTTGAAGCGCGTTTTACGCTCTATCGAATCATGTTATTCGTTCTCAATCTCTTCATTCATTTTTTGCAAGCTTTTCGACAGCATGGACAAAATTCAAATCCGCACGATTTTCTTGTTCCAGTTCAAACTAGGCCGAAAAGCTGCCGAGACAGCTCCGTGATATCAATGATGCGTTTGGCCCAGGAACTACTAACGAACGTGTGGCACAACGGTGGTTCAATAAATTTCGCAATGGTGACGAGAGCCTCGAAGATGAAGACGGTCGCGGCCGGCGGACTGCGGTTGATAACGAACATTTGAAAGCCTTAATTGAAGCCGATCCTCGCAAAACCACACGAGAAGTTGCTGTTAAACTCGAGGTCGACCACTCAACAGTCGTTCGCCATTTAAAGTAAATAGGGTAGTGAAAAAGTTGGATAAATGGGTGCCGCATGAACTGAACGATAATCAAAAAAATCGTCGTTTTGAGGTGTCTTCTACGCTCCTTCTGCGCAACAAAAACGACCCATTTCTCGAGCGGATTGTGACGTGTGATGAGAAGTGCATCCTCTACGACAACTGGCGACGTTCGGCACAGTGGTTGGATGCCGGAGAAGCTCCACAGCACTTCCGGAATAAAGGTTATGGTGACTGTTTGGTGGTCTGTGGCCGGTCTCATCCATCACAGCTTCTTGAATCCGGGCGAAACGATTACGACGGAGAAGTACTGCCGAAAAATTGACGAAATGCCCCAGAAGCTCCAACGTATATGCCCGAGATTGGTCAATATGTAGGGACCAATTCTCCTCCATGACAACGCTCGCCCGCATGTTGCTCAACTGACCCTGCAGAAGCTGAACGAATTGGGCTACGAGACTCTGCCTCATCCGCCATATTCACCGGACCTCTCGCCCACCGATTATCACTTTTTCAAGCATCTCGATAACTTCCTGCGCGAAAAATGCTTCAAAAGCCGAGATGATGCCGAATCGGCCTTCAATGACTTCATCGCTTTCAGAACTCCGGATTTCTATGCTAATGGGATAAATAAACTTGTTTCTCGTTGGCAAAAACGTGTCGATTCTAATGGTTCTTATTTCGATTAATAAAGTTTATTATGAAAGGAGTTATGATCTTTTGAAGTTGAACGTCCAAAAACGACATTATTTTTGCGCCAAATTAATAAATACATATAGACACAGGCACATTTTTAGGAATATCCGTGCATGCATCTCTCTCTCGCCCTCTCTCTCTCTTTCTCTCTCTCTTTCGCTATCTATCTATCTATCTATCTATCTATATATATATATATATATATATATATATATATATATATGTGTGTGTGTTTAATCATTTCACGCCAATGTAAGCAATAAAGCACCAAGAAGCAAGCAGTTATATAGTGTAGGAGAATATGGTGTAATTCGATGTAATTCGAACATGAATAATATGAGAGAAGAATAAAATAGCAGGAATTAAGAAGACAAGACATGGTAATAATTACCATTACATTTCCACATTTGACTGGAAAACAAGAAGCCAGCAGAGAGTTAGACAAGCGAAAATGCAAGAGAAGAATCGCTTAGCATAGGACTGACACTTACACCGACCCATTTGAAGGGTAAGATGATGAGACCTTGCCACTCATCTAGTAATCTAAGGAACAAAAAGGAAAATAATTATAGAAAAGCCACTGGGCATCTACATTACGTTGGTGTGAAAGTGAACGAAGCTAAGAGGTCTATTCTGGCCCAGTCATACTGCTGATTCTTCTCTGGCTTTTATCTAGAACTTCTGATTCATAGCAGACGCACAAAACTAGAGGTGACAGCAACATTCGATGCATGGTCATATGATAAACTTATAAATGTGTAATATAAACGCTGGCAAGTAAAAAAAGGGTCTTACACGACATGGTGAAACTTATTTACTAGCAAAATCCCTAGCAAGTGATTCAATATAATCTTTCCACTTTAGCGGTAAACGTTTATACAAGAATACTGAAGGAGTCACTTGATGGAGGATAGCATCAGCCATGCTGATAGAAAGCAAAAATATACTTTCTCAAATGATTAAATGAAAGCAGTTTTGTGTTAAAGACGTTAAAATTAACAAGCTATTACTAGCTCCAATTAACAAAAGATTTAGTGTCATATTTTAGCGCATTTGCAATTCCATCGTAACTATTCAGGTTTACGGTTAAGAAAGAATAACTTTTGTAAAATGATTCGAGACAAAATGCCTCATAATATTTGTTTTACATAGCATTTTCTACCTATATATATATATATATATATATATATATATATATATATATATATATATATATATATATATATATATATGTTATAATAAAGAGAAAGAAAAGTAAAATATATAATCCGGTGTTCTTATTAATATAATATTCATGCTCTGTAGATTTGCATTGGACAATGTTTTGTAAAAACAAAATAATTAATAAGAAACCGGATTATATATCTTACTATAGTTTCTCTCTATTATACATATATATATATATATATATATATATATATATATATATATATATATATATATATATATATATATATATATTTGTTGGATAGATGTGAGTTTGTGACTCTGTTTGTCTGACGATCGCTAAAGCGTGAAACCCAGGGTCACAAACTCACATCTATCCAACCAAATATGTTAGCTCTATCTCTGATATTGAGCGCTTTCTAATAAGTACCGCGCATATAATATATAAATAATTATACATATATATATTTATTTATATTGATATACACTTACACACACACACATATATATATATATATATATATATATATATATATACAGGTTTGAGTACTATTTGAGAGATTTTTGTATGTTAAATAAAGAGTGATATCGTAGCAAACAATGTATATATATATATATATATATATATATATATATATATATATATATATATATAATGCAAATTGACAAAACTATCCTTCATGATACTTTTTATCTCATTATTCTATGAAATCAGCTTTGGTTTCAATGACTGCTTCTATTTCGGCTTGAAACCGTCCACATGCTGCAATGAAGTGGTCCCTATACATTTCTGACATCACCTGGACAATGGCAGCCTTCAGTGTAACTATGATACTATGAGGATGTCGATTGGTCTACCTTTCAACGACGCTCGACATGTAATAGTCCATAGGATTTAAGTCTGATGAGTTAGTGGGCCACATGTTTGCGGTCACATGATCGTAAAAATTCTCTGATAACCAATCCTGGGTTACAATGGCTTTGTGAGAAGGTGCAAAATCTTGTTGAAAGAGATATGGCCTTCCATTGCATAATTTATTTATCCAAGGCTTAAAGACCGTTTTAAGAACATTAATGTTCCCAGCAGCATTGACCTTATAGGAAAATGTAAGGTGGCCTGACATGACCTTCACGGCTTACAAACCCTAAAACCATCACAGTAGCCGTATATTTGGTGTGCATCACCCTGGGTCCTTCAGAAAGAGATGCACATAGCCAACTGTCATTCCGTCTGTTTGTTTTCTGACCTTGGTCAAAGAAGAAAAACAAAAGCATGCCATGTTCGTGGGGATTTTTCACTTTGTTCAGCAAAAGTTTTGAATGCGCGAGACGGTTTTTACTGTGTCTTCGGCCATATGAATTGTCCTTTCCTCATTACATATGACTTATATCGAATGTCCTGATGTAACACAGTTCTGATAGTCCACTCTGATACCTGGAGTTCTTTGGCGAGGGACCTCATTGATCTTCCGGGGTTCTCATCGGTGATGTTTGAACATTCCGTCTTAATACTGGTGTTCTCGCGGTATCAAAGCACAGTGAATGTTTTTTTTAACTTTTTGCTACAGGGGAAACATTGCCATTACATCCTTATAGCTACAACCTAACCTTATGAACAAATGAACTGGCAACATGTAAAAAGTTACTGCTATTTTAATCAATATGTTTTGCAGCTAAAGCAGCAATGACATGCATGTCTTTTAATTTCTTGGTTTAACATCTCTGACTGGGTTATCTGAAATAAAATAAATAAGATTGTAAATGGTTTAAGTGAACTTAAAACAATATGCCCTCAAATAGCACTCGCATCCTGCATATATATATATAATACTGGTTATAAATTCACTATTATACAATCTAAGTGGACACTAGTAATATCAGTTATTAAATCTGATCCACAAAAACAGCTCAATTTATTATAACACAGCATATAAATTACACAAAATTTCCTCATATGGTGCGGATGTAGATCTATTTCAACCTTCAAGAATTGTGTTAGTCTTATTCAACCCCGGTGTACAGACTGTGTTCATGTTGGAATTAGAAATTTAAAATTTAACTATGACAGCAGCCGAAAAATTAATAGCAGTCGATATATATATATATATATATATATATATATATATATATATATATATATATATATATATATATATATATATATATCGCACAAGGTACTTTTGTTTTAATTGTTTTGTTATGATTTCGGTATATGCGTACAAGTGTTTTCGTGTTCACAAATTGTCAAAAATTTAGATTCAGAAAGCTGTGGGCTAGACCTTTAGACATTTTAAAGGATTTTTGATATGCTACTAAAACAAAGGTTCTGAAAGTGCTATTGAAGTGCGTATAAAAGTTGGTTAAACAGATGTCTTGTTTATTTCCAAATTTTAACATTCATAGACTCAGAAAATATCATAGATATAAGGACATATCGGACATGTGCTGAAATTTTATCGGCCCGACAAAGTAAAATATTTACTGATGTTATATGATTTTCTACGTCGGACTGGACGAAACCCTTTTAGAATTCCTTCTGTTATATATCGTGTGATTATCAAGAAGACGCTGTTGAATAACGCCCTAACAATCCTACTAGATAGTTTGCATCACAGGGAGACCAGGTTTTTGGATTGATTTACAGTATATATTATAGAGTTTATTCCTCAAAAATTGGCATCATTTAAAACGTGAATATCTGAGTAACTAAAGATACAAAAAGAACGAAATTAAACTACCTTCATGCTGAACAATAACAGATCGCTTTTCCCGAATTCGAAGATGATATTCAAACGCTGTAGATTTTATAACCGATTTCACATGCAATCCACCAGCCGCACGACACTCGTCAAGTCGATAGTCCAGCTCCTAGCAAACACGTTGTAACATGTTTTGCGCAACATTCTCTAGCGCCTCAGTGATTCGCTGCTTAAGTCCCTTTATGCTTGTAGAAAGTAGGGAAATATAGACAAGTCCTTTCCAATAATTACATATGAAAAATCACAAGGTTAACGTGGTGGTCACTTCAACAGTACATTGACATTGTCATTAGCACACGCCATCCATTATCCTGGTGTCATCTCAATGAGATATGTTTGTAGTCAACTTAAATTTAATATATTTTGTTCAAATCTATGATCATTTGAGCGAGAATTATTCATGTCATTAGAAAACAAAACGGTGTCAATTATTTTGGGATAACATATATATATATATATATATATATATATGTGTGTGTGTGTGTGTGTGTGTGTGTGTGTGTGTGTGTGTGTGTGTGTGTGTGTGTGTGTGTGTGTGTGTGTGCAAATATATAAAAATAGGAAAAAACATGTTAGGTAAATAATCCGGGTTTTTTTAGTATTTCTGTTATTATTTAAAACATATTTTCATCGAAACGCCACTCATACTTACGCAGACATACATACACGCAATGATATTGACCTCTTTCCAATAAGTACTGCGCATATATATATATATATATATATATATATATATATATATATATCTCGTGAAAAGAAAAGAAGAATTGGTAGAAAAAATTATTTACATTATTTATAGGCGGACTAGTGTCCTCATCTTTGTTCTTCTCACAACGTTTCAGCCGTTGTGTCCTCTAGGGCAATGGCCTATTGAATTAATGTGTTGTTTCGAGAATTTGGTGATTCTGCGGTTGTGAATTCAATTCATGCGTCTCTCTGCTTTTATTTGCACTCAGTGGAAACAGGTGAGAAATATGTGAGCAGTACTAAGTAAAAATATGAACTAGACGATATCCTGAGATATGAGAAGTGGAACGAAAACTGTCTAACTCCCCACCTCTCACCCCGAAGATTAAATAAAGTGTTCAGTTCAGAATTCCCTTTCGTTTGATATTCACCTGGGGATGTCCGGAAACGATTCGATTTAAATTATAACCTGGCTTTTCTTATATATTTCATCAGATTGTTTTCACTTTTGTGTGAGTATCTATCTATCTATCTATCTATATATCTATCTATCTATATATATATATATATATATATATATATATATATATATATATATATATATATATTTGTATAGTTAGATTGATGTGGGTTTGTGACCCTCGGTTTCATGTTATTTGCGATCGTCAGACAAACTGATTGATTTTTAATTTTTGGATTTATATGTGGTTGCGTATATCGGTATTTTTATGGTTGTGGGGCGAAAGATTTTCATGGAAACGCCACTCATACTTAAGAAGACATACATACACGCAATGATACTGAGCGCTTTCCAATAAGTAACGCGCATTTATAATATATAAATAATATTTGCAGAAAATTATATATATATATATATGTGTGTGTGTGTGTGTGTGTGTGTGTGTGTATATATATATATATATATATATATATATATATACCACAGGATGACAACTAGTCTAACACTGAAAGAATTGGTAACCTAGTTCGGGAAAAATTCTGTCATGTATCGAAAGATACATGATCGCATATGCGTGTATCATGCATGGCACAAAACTGACTGAACTAACAAATAGCCGAGAGCTGAGTTCGAATTCCTGTCGAGTTCTGTGGATGTCAATATATATATATATATATATATATATATATATATATATATTGCGGAGCAAAATTCATTGCGAAATAAATATCTATAAACAAGCCGTTTTTGATCCGTCGCATGATTTGTACTATATGTCGCAGAAATAATTTTGCAGGCATCTTTGTTAAGAGCCGAAAATATCATATAACAAAAAAGTTGATTTAAATATAAAATTCAATAAATAAAAATCCTCATTTTATATCTTAAAACCAAAATAACGTGGAATTATCACAGCACTCACACTGCAAACTGAAGTTATGTATTTGAATAAAAGTAAACGTAAATAAATTTTATATATAGTCAAACACAGAACGATGATTTTATCTTGACTAACATAGTTATTTTTATAGAAGCTGCCATGTTGCTAGCAAATCTCGTTATTTCACAAGACATGTACCAGTATTTTACAACGTTAAATACATTTCATCATCCCAGAAACTACTTCGGTATGTTAAGATAACTTACATGATTACTTGGTAAAACAAATGACGTTTGGTGATTAAACTAAACACGCAATTTATGTATTTGAAAACCGCAAACATGCAACCAGAATTTCAACGTGTTTCTCGCCGTGGAACAATTCACTTGTTTTACATGCTTCATTAGAACAACATACTTAGTGAAATGAAAGAAGCTGGGCTGGGAAAGCGGGCTAACTTATCTCATAAAGACTCACGGGACAAAACTGCCGAAATGTAATATTTACATCGACGACTTTACCTGAAAAACTGACAGTTCTATCTCCTCGTACGCTTGTAAACTGATTTAAGAACTCGTACAATATGCAGCCAATTTTAAAGAATTATTTTCGGCTTCCCATGGGATATATTCGTTGTTCGAATGCTACGTCGAAAATGGTCAAACGTTTATGTGTAAGGAAAATCATATAATCTTATCAAAACCTTCGCTCACCAATATGATTCTACGTGTGATGTTCCTTAAGGGCGTTGGCGATTTTGGCTATCTACAACTTCCTCTCTTGTTTTCAGTATGCAATGGGAGTGTCATATTCCGTAGATTTTCTTTCCTCCTTATGTGTCTGTTGTAGAGTAGGACTCAGCATACTTCCTGCTCTTCCCTACTTCTTTGACAATGGACTGCTGCTACTTATATATATGTTAAGTACCTATATTAGAGTAGGATTTGAGTAGTATTTGATATACAATTTCTTCCGTTTCATTTATGAATATTTAATGAAGCTCTTCTACATTGTATCCGCTTCCTAGTCCTCTGTTCCTTCGATACACTCTCTAACTATAGCTTTATTAATTGAAAGACAGTATTATAACTATATCCTATAAGTTTCTTTCTACTTTAAATTTTCATCGTTACCGAGAAGTTCACTTAGTGAGCTTCTCGGTGTTATTCTGTGGAACTGCATTTCTTTTGCCTCAAGTCTCGTCTTCATTTAGGAAGAGACTCTCCAGTATTCACTCCCGTAATTTAGGATGTATGCCATACATATTCTGCTACACATTTAGTTTCTAACAAAGGTTTCTATTTCTTAATACTTAGCATGCCTTTTACGAGATAACATTCGAGATTTGGTGACACATTGTTCGTCCTACGTTTAAACATTTCCGAAATATTTCAATTTTCGTACTCGTTTGATTTCCACATCTCCAGTTTTTAGTTCGCTTCTTGGGCAGTTTCTTCTTCTTACAACCATAGAGTCGGTCTTTTTACCATTGGTGAAAAACTCGTTCTTCTCGATATCTTTTACTACTTTCTCTATGAATCCCTGGAGTTTCTGTTTTCTCTGAACTAGAAAAATCATTTTATCTGCAAATATATTGTTAAGACTGTGTCCACCATTAATAAATCCGGACAGATCATCACCTGAATACAATATTTGAATAATCATGTAAGAAGATATACGTGTTTTACGCCAGTTTTCTATTTTGTGACCAGGTGCGTTAAGCTTTTATGTACAGGAGATATAATGGTAAGATTTTATATAAAGGTGATATAATGAATAACGGCTCGGAATTGTAAATCGGAGAACGGAGTTTTAATTCCAGTCGGGTTCGTTATATTTACTTATGTGCAATTATTCTTAAGAAATGAAGGGATTAATGTTAAGGAATTTATAGGTTTGAAAATTATATGATGAATTAACCCGTGATTTTTTTTTCATTTTCCTTGATGAATATTAACATCAACTAGTCTATCAGACCGCGGAGCAAAATCCAGTGCGCAATAAATATCTATTAAGAAGCCGTTTTTGATTCTCCGCATTCTATAACCAGCTGAAATCATTTTGCACACACCTTTGTTAAGATCCGAAAATGTCATATAACAAAAATGTTGTTTTTAATATAAAATTCAATAAATAGAATATTCACCGCCACTGTCGCCTATTTATTAGGAAACGTTTCAGTAAATCATTGTTATCTTTTTAAAATATTTTGTAGATTTAAATACGCGTCAAATGGTAAATAAACTATTTAAAAAAATCATTATGTTTTTGAGTATTCATTGAATACATTTTCTATTCGTATGTAGGCGGTTTGCTTCCGCTCTACGTTCTGTAATTTTCAAATATGTTTCTAAAATATGACGAGCTCACCTAGCAGTTGAAATAGTTCTTTGTGTTGTCCTTAATCAAATGCTTTTTTTTTAAATCAATAAAACATACTTCTGCAGTTGTATTGTTTTTCCGACATTATTCTGAGCATATCGCACTATGTATACTTACGTGCATAAATACACACACACACACACGCGCGCGCGCGCATTATATTTCACCTAAGCAGATCGTCAGGGAAGACCGGCTAAAAAGGTAAAAAAGGATGGTACTTATAGTCAATAAACAAAAAACCTAACCACGTGACCAAATAAAAAAAATTAAAAAAAAAAACGGGGGAGCGTAGGTGAGAGCCATTTATTGAAATAGAGAGAATAAAAAAGGGGGTGGGGTGTTATGGGACCTTACCCATAATAACATAATGGACTATTCTATACCAAATAAATACTGCGCCTCAGGAGGAAGCAGGGAGTTCAGTCTGAAGCCGGGCGACCGGCTGATCGGTTGAACTCTCTGCCTTCGGGCGGGGAGGAACCCGAACGAGGCTACACCGAAGGGCGGAGTCTCTTTCGGGGAGTTAAACCGACCCTGAACCCGTTTATACGGGTTCAAAGGGCATATTTTTGGCCCAGCCCACGGGCTCGGAGATCCCACGTTAAACCGTCCTTGTGCCACATGATGCCATCGTGGGGTGGGTGACTAAATACTGTTCAGTCTGAAGACTGGAGTGAGTCCATCAGGAGTCTGTCAGTCAGTCAGAGCGAGCGTGTCAGTCAGTCGAGTCAGAGGCAGTCCGAAACAGAGTCGCGTTCAGACAATTACTACTAAACCTGATTGTTCGTACTAACACTTTCTATTCTCTGCATATATTCCTGTTTGTAATAGATTTGTTTTATTTCATATCCGTGTTCGAGTTCTTCTTTATTGGTTCAACATTGGACTATCACCGTGGTACAAGGAACCGGACCACAACAGGGTGTTAGAGAGCAACTCTGACAATAGTGGGTAATAAACCATTTATTCAATCAAAGAGAAAAAAAAACGGGGAGTGGAGATCTAGTCTAATAACCAATGTTTTCTATGTCTACATTTACCTAGAATTTCAGTTTTAGAATTTAATAAGTGTTCAGGTTTTTGTATAAAGTTATAGCTAATTTTTCCTCTTGACATAGTTGACAAATTTTATGACCTGATCTATATTTGGAACATCTTTTTAATATTTTCTATTTCAGGATGGGGTCTTTCTTATTGTCACGTCTAATTTTCCATATATAGGTGGATAGTGTATTACTGTTTGGTATTTTCATTATTGAAGTTAATCATATGGTTGTAATATCGTTTTTTACACACATTTTGAGTAGATCCTATGTATACTTTAGGATTTATAACATTATTGTTGTCATTTATGTCCTTGTATATTTTAATTTGATATAACACGCACTCCTGTTGGCATTTTCCCTGGAGGGAGCAGGGTTTCTTGTTTCTACTTACGCCGAAAGCTTTTATCATTTATAATATATATATATATATATATATATATATATATATATATATATATATATATAAGATTTAAGAATAGTTCTAATGTAAGGCACATATTTTAATATAGTGCTCAATATTAAAAATATTAAAATCATATTAATATTAAAAATAGGGCATTGATAAAATTATATACAGAAAAAATACTTAACTGTAAATATCAATTTTTGATGTTGTCTCTAAGACTTTGAATTTTCTCGGAATTGTCCATTTTACGAGGGTTCTTTGAATAAGTTTATCCCTATTTTTTTTTCAATATTTTTGCGTCTCTTTTAATCCGTTGTGTACACGTAACATAATAGTTATTATATCATAATTTAATTAATAATATGACATAAATTAATAAATATTATATTTCAATCAATAATACAACATAGCAACTCCAAATACATAAAAAAAATCTTACCTGGGGTATGTGTGATATCTGCCTATTCACACAAACTACCTTTGTTCAAGTAGAAATTTGTGGTAGTGTCTATGATCCAACATATCCTCTGAGTTTCAATAGCAATACATTTGACTTTTTTATTTTATTTTATTTTTTATTCATTTTTTTATTTTTATATAAATTTCAACGATTTTTCAAAAGGGACATTCAAATTATTATTTAGTCACATTTTTAATATTTTTAATATTTATATTTTTATTTGTACCGACTAAAGGAATTATATTTAATTTATGTACTAATTGAGTACATATACGGTACTGTTAAAATTAATATATTAGAATCTTATTATGTAATCACAAACTATTTTATTTATGATCACATATAAATGTGTTAGTTTGATTTTATAAAAAATAGCTATTACTTAAGAAAAAAATTGAAATGTTTACAAAAATCTCTATTTCATTTCTTTGATTTAATAAACTTTTTTTTCAGAAACTTAATAATATTTAACTTTCCATATATACACAACGAACATGGGTCATTTAAAGATGCACAAGTTCTTGTAATTTTTTATTAATTTCAATTTTACTGATGATGTTTTATTGGTTTAATTAAAAGAAACCGTTTTCGCAATAATAGAATTATCGTTGAACACTTAAAAGATAAGCTTAAATATCAAATGCATTGATCAGTTTTGAGTTCTGTAGTTTATTGTTGCCTATCGCATACGGCAGAAGTATATATCGCCAATTTTTTTTTTGATCTCCGCCAACAGATGACTTAATTTTCAATCAAAAGAGCTAAGAGTGCTACAAGGAAAAGTATGTCCGGTGCTCATACAAACCCAGATCAAATGGCTGCCAGGAGATCCTTCAATTCTAATATACAAAGATTTAGGGACTCTTAAACTTCTGAACATGCCGAAGCCTCAATCAAGAGCCCTTCAACAGGGAGACTTTTTTGTATATATATATATATATATATATATATATATATATATATATATATATATATATATATGCATATATATATATTTTGAGGAATAAAAAATATGGGATCATATTAAACATAAGATACAACAATATCCACGTTTAAAACATAAAATGTAAGGTACCTTTCGACCGACACATTTTCAAACACAATCGTCGGTAATCTAAAACGGAGTACTAACGAGAAAATTTTTTATTAATACCGTAATAAAACAAGATGGTAAGGGGGGAAATTTTTTTTTTACCTCAAATCATGTAATCATATATATATATATATATATATATATATATATATATATGTGTGTGTGTGTGTGTGTGTGTGTGTGTGTGTGTGTGTGTGTGCGTGCGTAGGCCTGGATTTTTAAATATGGTCGGCCAATTCACCTTCTTTACAAATAATATTTGCGTTAACTGGAAATCCACTGAGAGTCGCTGGTTTTTGTTTTTTGGGGTTTTTTTTTGTTTATTACTTTAAATTGCATTTGTATTTTTGAATGAAAGTCCGGATATGTGGGGATTCGGTTTAGACATACAGACGCAATTACATATAAATAGATAAATTATTTTACATTAATATTCTTACTATTCATTATCAAGTTTCATAACTTATTATTTTTCTATATTTTAATGAGATGTTTTCTACCATCGTGATTCCTGCCATCAAAATATTTCTGGCAAGATTCAATTATATATATATATATATATATATATATATATATATATATGTGTGTGTGTGTGTGTGTGTGTGTGTTTGTGTGTGTGTATAGGCCTGGATTTGAACTATGATCGCCCAATTCATCTTTGCAAATAAAATTTGCGTTAACTGGACATCTACTGAGGCACGCGTGTTTTTTTTGTTTTTTGTTTTTTTTGTTTTTTTTTCTGTAGATTACTATTCAATATCAAGTTTCATAACTTATTATGTTTTCTACATTTTAATGAGATGTTTTCTACCATCGTGATTCATCAAAACATTTCTGGTAAGATGTCAATATAAATCTCTTCTCTTTAATGTATCAATTGTAACAAGTGTAACCTTAGTCCATTTGCTTTCCAGTATGATTCAAATATTTTTTTTTCCTCTGAGCAAAACGTCTAATTTTCATGGAAGATTGACCTTTCCAAGTGAAGAGAATTTGATACTAATGTTTTTTCGTCTTTGCGAAAATATCTGCCCTTGTACAAAATTACTTTCTGATTCGAAATTGCCACAGTTAATGTCACAGGTCGTCCAAGTGTCCGAAAGTCTGTGCACACATGTTTCAAACCATTGTCGACTGATATTTGCTGATGATATCGAAAACTATTAAATGTTAGAAAATTTTAAAATCTATAAATTTTACGTAGAATTTAACAGCAGCACCGTATAAAGAATTGCATCTATATATCCGTATTATGGCAAGTATTTATTACCTTAAATATTTGTCGTATATTTTAATAATATTTGATTTTGATATTAATAATAATTACATGAAAAGAATGAGAGGTATGGTAATTATTTTAGAAAATAAATATTTCTTGAAAATAAACATTTTAAATGTTTATTAAATCGTCAGCGCTGCATTATTATTAATCTATTCCAAGTCTGTTTTATATGAGCAAAATATATTTCAGAAAATAAATTAACCAAAATGGTAAGGTATTATTATTATTATTATTATTATTATTATTATTATTATTATTATTATTATTCATGACTGATCTTGGCTCCTTACAACTACATCTCCTTTGTAGCTCTTCGTAAGATTTGACTCTTCGCTATTACTCCTAATCACTTTTTCTCCAAACATTTGCATAACCTTGTTACGTAGCGTATACGCTGCCTCCCTCTGTTCTGCTTGCCAGCGTGTATCTAATTCTCCATGCTCTCTTTTCTAATCTATATACTCTATAAATGTCAGTTTGTATGTATAAACGTGCTCATTTGTTTCCATTTTATTTAAAACTTTGTCGTTACTCAGTCCATGTTATTCCCTGCATCCATCAGTAGAACTATATATATTTTTTCTCAAGTCTCATCGTAGGAAATTGTCCACCATATCGTGCCATATATTTGTGAACGGATATTAAATTTCATTTCAGTACTATTTTCGCTGTTTCTAACGAGCTAGTCCTGTTTGATAATAATTGCTTAGATTTTGGAACACATCTTTCACTATTTTAATGCGACTTCGGGTTTCGGTGTCGTCCATTCCGTCCCCTGTTAAAACATTTCCCAGATATTTAAATGTCCGCACATATTTCATTTTGTTAGCTCAGATTGGCAATTCGAACGTTGGGCACATCCCTTTGTTCGCACCCATGCATATTGTCTTTTTGTAGTTGAAGTTTAATTCTTTCTTCTCGCTGTCCTTCACTACCTCCTGTATGAGATTTTTTAGCTTTTTTTCTATGTATGCTGTCGTCACTGTGTGAAGTACATACCTTATTCTATTAAGCCTGTGGTTGCCAGTAATGAATCATGATAGTAGTTCTGGTTCTCTCAGAATCGCCTAACTGTAGAGGTTGGATATATCCGGAGAGAAGACACATTTTTATCCTACAAACCTTTTAATTTTTGTGTATCTTCTGAACTCATTTTCTATCTGTATACATGCCGTTTGTTGCCAATATAGGTTCTTGTTTATTCCAATGCCTTTCCCAAATATATTAATATTGCTGTGCAATTCCAACAGATATTTTTGAGTACTTTATCGATCAGCTTTTTTCATTTGACCCCTGAATTTTCTATTGGTTTCAAACTCTGGGGATGGTTTCTAAGAATCCCCTAGTTTATAGACAAATCGTACAGATGCATGCAAAGTTTTCATCCTGGGCTATAAAAATGTCGAATTCCCAGTCTTAACATACACATTTTTTCTTTCTTGCCTTTTGCGTCTGAAGACGAATTCTATCGTGTGTCCATTTTAATTTGTTACTGTCTTCTAGTTGCTTTGATTGAATTACATTACATTACATTTTTTATCGTAAAATTGCCAGCAACACACTTTTACATAAAATACACTACCTATTTATAGTAAAATTACCAACAATACCTACATTTAGTAAAATTACCAAAAATACTTTTTTATAATAAAATTACCAGAAATGCAATTTTAAGGCAAGTAAATCAGAAATCATTTTACACTAGAATTACTATCAATTCATTTTATAGCAAAATGACCAATAGTACATTTTATCCTATATTTGAAAACTTTATAATTACGTTAAAATTATATTTAACTGAATCCGTAATATTTTTTTCAAAATACTTAGATTTCTGCAATAAATAACCCATAGAGGTTGATATGCTGCTAAAAGAAATCAACCAAACAACTAAGCAATATTTCAATAGGGGACGGGAAATGTGACACCGAATTTCGAAGGTGAAATTGTGCTAGTAAAAGGTAATTTCCAAAAGCTAACTTACGTAAGTGGAAACGAAGAAAAGAGAACTTTTATCTTATATCAATCCTCCTACAGGGCGATGAAGTGAGGACAGTTCTCCTCGCAGATGAAGAAGAAACTTGAGGCAACAGAATTGGCCTTCTCAGTAACGATGCTGAGTATACCATGGACTGAAGTTGTGAGCTAAGACGAAGTTTTAGAGAAGACAGAAACACAAAGGACACTTATACATAACAGCGGAAAGATGCAGTTGAATTTCTGGAGCACAAAGTGAGAAAAGAAAGCTTGGGCGATTTGATGCTCACATGGCTTATTCGAAGGCAAGTGGAACTGCGCATGACCCATTTAATGAGGATTTGTAAATGGTTAGCATAAGATATACTAAAAAGACAAAATGGGTAGAGAAAATTTTTTAGAGAAACCAAAAGAAACGTTATACTTAACATCAGAAAGGGTTTAAATAGCTATGCACAATAATGAGAAAAGAAGGCTATTAGAATTTGGAGAAGAAGAAGAAGAATTATATTTGTTACAAAGTATATAGCTCAGGCTGTTGAAGCCAGCCACATCCTAAAATTAAAAATATAGATAATCAGATTGCCGAATGCGGAAATGCTTGTAAATAACTTTTTTTTACAATGATGTTGAACCTATATAAGGACCGGGGACCACTGGAGTCAGATGGTTAAAGAATAAGATACATAACTTATAAGGATATGTGCGGAAGATAACGCTTAACCTTAGACATGAACAGGCTTTCTAGTGATCGGGGAAGAGTCGGTTCCACAAGGCAGTTTTTCTATGGAAGGAGCTGCCTAAGTGGAACTTACATTTTTCGAAGCGAATAAGAAGGGAACAAAGTGGTTTACTACAATGTGCATGACAGTTTCGGTCTTAAATGTAAAGGTTAGGAACGGTTGAATTTAAGGAGTGTTGTTCATCGGAACAATCTTCCTATATATAGTGTTAGAGCAGCGAAAATCTTACAGAGTCTCGTCTGTGAGAACGATGGAAAAAAATTGTCATTTACATGGACGCTATGACGCCTTTGGACACCATAAAGAGTAGTAAATGAAGCTCCTGCTAATATATATGGCAACAGTACTCAATTTCCAGCCTTATCTATCTCTTGTAAATTTCAAGCCTGATTTGGCTCTTGTAAATTTAATAGAAACAAGGAGCTGTAGAGGCAACCGATTTTTTCCCTGCATCTCTAGCAATGAATCCTATATAAGAGTTTCACTTGAGACTTGGGATTAATCCCAAGAGATGTTCAAGGCTCGGGCCTCTCTAACTGAACACGCTATTCTGCGTCCAATTGTTGATGGTGGAAAGTTACTGGCCAGCCATTTTTATCTACTGAGCTACTCGAACTAGCTCGGAAAGAAGATCAGCTGTAAAGCTCTGGTCATGAAAAGTTTCGAAGGTTAACTCATATAGTGTTGTATCATCAGCATAGATATTCTCAAATGATCGGAGTATACACTTAGGTAGAACATTTATGAAGAGTAGGAATATAATTGGACCTAGAAGCGAACATTCAGAGACGACTGCTTTGATCGCCGGGTAAGACATTTACGACATCATCATCAATATGGAAATCATGCCTAAAATAATTAGTCTTTATGAATTTTAGAGTTGCTTTTACTCGGTCATAAATCCACTTCGTCCTTGTATGTATAAATAAGTGCTTGTTATTTTTTAAAATCAAATCTTAGATTATTGTGAATATTCATCATGGTAATTAATATTGTTAAGTTAACAAATCTATTTTGACAGAGTGTTTGTGCTAAGGGAAAACTAAGCCAAAAATCAATTTGTTGAAATGATAGAAAAATGGCATACAGGTTACAATAATTAAAAGACAATTCGCTCAAAGAAGTCACTGTCAGCATCTACCAGAGCCACGATACGACTCCGGATTCTGGCACGTGTGACTTTCACGATGTCTCTAAGGAGACCCTTAAACTCTTCCTAAATCCTGTCGATCAACTGGGTCTTGGTGTTAATGACAGTGCATTTTGTGTCTTTCTCAACCGCGTCCTACAGATAATAATCCATGGGATTAAAATCAGCTGGATAAGGGGGTAGAATTTGGGGATGGTGTAGTAAAAAGTTATCTGATCACCACATCTTACACTACCTGTAGGTGTGGCAGAAAGCTGGTTCTTGATTTAATACAAATGTTCTTCCATCAGCCACCCAATCCAATCAAGGCTTCACCATGATGTTCAGCAACTCTACATAACTATGCGAACTGAGCCTGAGATCTTGTTCGAAGATATGACGTATAATGACAACACCCTCGTGGAGACACACCCCAAAACCATAAGTTTGTGGAAACTTGGTCTTCATTACACTAGGGACGGTATATGGACTGTGGGCAAGCTGCTGCGAAGCTAGCCCTGATAAAAATTATTTTCATCACTATGAACCAGATTTTTCCTGATTCAACAGAATGTTCCACATTGTTCAGGAGTCTTGTGGATGCCGAGATGAAATTCGGTCTCCAATGAATGACAAACGCAGGAATTAAATATAAGAAATTAAATGTATTTACACAATAATACAAAGGGTAATTCTGTTAGTAAATCCAGGAACGCGGTTAGTCGTAATAATAATATATATAGATATAGTCTCGAAGTAGGACTTCCTTAGAGTCTACGTGCTTGTAACTGACTTCTACACTATTAGTCTACCTCCAACTCAACAACACTCTCTATCTCCGTTCGTATATTCTGATTGACTGGTGGTATTTAACGGCAGCAGTCCCAGTAACAATTTGGTCGAGTCCACTTATATCAAAAAGGGGTGGACCCCATAACAAGGAGTTTCTTTGCTTTTATCAGATGGTTTTCTGTAGACGTTTTAAAAGGCGTTGACGTTTACACCTCTTGTATGACTGGTAACAGAGATTTTCATTCAGGGTCAGGTTCATGGTGGAAAGTGCAATATCCATTCCCTGCACCAAAGCCCGCATTCGCTTGACTGGGTTCCCATCATTTTTACCCTCAGCTGTTGGATGAATTCTGGTGCACAAAGACAATCAGAACGTTTGCTGTGTTTTTTCCCACAAGCCACGGTCTCGTATTCTCCGCTGCAGGTTTCAATTTCACATCTTATTGTTTTCACGGTGTGAGCATTGAGCAGCTGACGCGATTGCAGCATTTTGATGCTTGGCACGAATCACCATGAGTCGGGTTACCCTTTTTTAATATTCGGATAGCTTCCAACCGTTCATGACTGTCAAATTTGAAACCTCTGAAACTGTAGTGACTAGGCGTGACAATGGCGTTCACTGTTTACAGATATTCCAAACCAAGAGGAAAAATATAAACACATTTGACTGTATCAAATTTAACCTGAATAGCCTGTAGAAGGCCTATATACTTGCTGACTAACTAAAAAAGGTAACATTTGAAAAACATTATTTTTGTTACTGAAAAAAAACCTAAACAAATGAAATGTCTTTAAATCAAATAAACTAAACTAACCTAGCTCATTACAAGTATTTTCCGTGTTAAATCATTTTGTTTTGCATCTAAATGTCTCATGAAAAATCAGTGATCTCATATTCTTACCATTCTTCAATTCTTCTCTACTTGTCATATATTGCGACCTTTGGAATTTTGAATTCATTTTTTCTTTTCACTTCCCTATTATTCCAGTTGTCATTCTGGTAGCATAGTCGATATATGATCTAGTGATGATGGGACTGCATCGATCTTCTGTACTCTACACAGAGATTTTATAGACAACCTCTTTCAAAATGTAAACATTACTCATGACGCTATAATGATACATTATTACCGCTTGAAAAGACACAAGATTAAATATGGCATACGTAAAATAACTGTTTATTCACTACTGGAAAAGATCAGTCAAATTAACATCATCCGTGTCGAGGGTATAAGAGTTGAGATTTTTTCTTCCGCCGTTCGATTTGCTTCTTAAGATACTGTGAAGGACTGTGTCACACTCCCCACCTCTGTTAGTGAGTGACTATATATATATATATCACTGTTTTGGTTTTGTTTGTTTTTTGTTGGTACGTATTTTATGTTCCGATAAGTTCACTTACTTATTGATGTTGGTGTACTCACTTCAGAACATTTCAGGCCCGATTCTGCATTTGGTGGTTTGGAGTCTACCTTCCACAGATCAAATCTCCTTAGATCATGCATCCTGATATAAACTAAATTTGATTCACGCCCATTTTCAGGCTTGAATCACAATCACATAAAACAATATAAATTTGAGAACGAAATTTCTCAGATTGTCTGTTATTTTTTTAGGAAGTCGTTGTTAATTTAAGAGGATGTACATTGTCAAGTGAAATGTTGACTTGGTTTTCCTTGATACCGTTCATCAGAAGACGAAAACATTTCTGCTACTATATGTTTTTCTTTTTTTCGTTATAATTGTTGTCTTAATACAACATGGATTTGAGAGACACATTTTTCGGATTCTTTGTTGTTATTTTAGCAATTTTATGAACTTCCTTGTGGGTTATTATGCTTAAGTTCTAATATCTCTCAACATGTTTCAAGTTATTCTTTGCATACTTTTATTGCAAGTGTTCTGTTTAATATATACGACAGGATATCTTCAATAATCTCCATCTTTCTTTAATATTGCTCACAAAAGTTCATTATTATTAACGTCTTACTACAGGTTCACAGGTTCGTGTTGAAAATTTCTTTGTTTATTTCCAATCAGTGACCATAATGATTATCGATCTTGATCATCGCATGTCTTATTAATCTAAACACTGGATTAAATTCAATATCATCAGGTACTTTCCGAATGCTAAAGTTTTAAATCTTCCCAAATGTCTCTGAAGAGTTTTATACAGAATTCCCTCTACATTATTTATAAGTATGTCATTATCATCTTATGTTTTAATCATTTCACCCCAAGCAAGGCATTAAAGCCATTAGAACACAATGGGTTGGGTTACGAAGTGTGGAAGAATATGAAAAAAATATTAATGAGAGAGAACAATAAAAGAAATGGAATTAAGAAGACAAATGGAAAAGATTGAAATTTAATTCCAATTTTTGAAGATCAAAGTTGACTGGAAAGTAAGAAGTCGGAAGAGATTTCCACATGCGATACGTACGGGTGAAGAAACTGTTAGCATAGGACATGCGGTTACAAAGATATACAATAGAGAAATGATGAAACCTTGCCGCCAATCTAGGAATGCGCTTAAATTCGTGAAGTGTCGGTACCAAAGAGAAAAGCATCTTAAAAGAATTATCATAAAAAATAATTGTATAGATGGCACAGCGAAGTTATTATTTTTTTATTTATTCATCATTTCTTAAATGATCATACAATTTGAAATTTTCTTTAACCTTTGGGTAGAAATGTATTTATTTTAAAGCTTGCTAAATAAATATATAACAGAAACAGTGAACACAGTGAATTCATATTTAATCAATAGTTTCCTTGATATTTTTTTTTCCTTTTGTTTTTTGTTTGTTTTTGCCTGGCTATGGTGTTGTTGCAGATAAGAGGAACCAGATATTCCTTCGAAAACAATGTTTAAACTAGTCTTTTTAGAAATTATCTATAAGTTCTCATCTTTTTATGCCCTTGATATGAAAGTCGGAAACGTAGTAAGTATTTGGGCAAATATGATTTCCACTAAGTTAGCTCTGTAATCTGAAATCGTTTGTAACAGTAAATTGATACAAAATAAATTACTCTGTGATCGAGATCAGAAGAAAAGTCAACGGCTTCGAATAATAACACAGATATCTACAAACACAAAGTAATTAGCTTTGAGTGATGCTTCACAAAATAGTCACGTAGACCATAGTGAGTTGGGCTAAAATTTTATAGGCATTTACTGTATACTGTCGATTTTTGTCATTCTGCAAGTATTAATTTATAACACTAGATCGTAACATTATTTCCAGCGCATATTTCTAGATTTCTGAGTGTTTTTCCCCCGATAATCGCACATGAAAAATAGTGGAATTAATGCAATGTACATCTTGAATAAAGGCAAAACGACAACGTTTCTTAACCGACGCGTTTCGTCATCTGATGGGCATTATTTAGTGAAATGTTGCCTTGGTTTTCCTTGATACAGTAAATCTGAAGTAGAAAACGCCTCGATTACGATATGTTGTCCTTTTGTCGTTATCATTGTTATCTTTTCATAAATATATTTTATAGTTATAACTCATTTTTATACATATAATATCGTTTTTCTTTAAAATTTGTTACATCGGCTCCATGCACGTATGACAACTGCTGCTAAATCTTTAAAATGAAACGTATAGACAAAAAAAAATGCGTATCTAAAGTGTGGTTATTTATTTATGGACGATTTTTATCTTTTTTGTTTTTGATACTACAATATTTCGGCTATTAGGTTATTCTGCCTTCATCAAGGATTTGCGAACTGAACCATTTATTTAAACTTTGAGATTAGATTCTTTTTTGTTCCGCTATATGTGCGAATATTTCGCCTAGTTTTTTATTTTACTACTGATCAATTATTGCTATACTTGCTTCCACTGAGATCGAGTACATTCTGACCGACGCAGGGATTGAACTTGCAATTTCAATGTCATCAAATACACGAACAAGGTTTTTAATCAACTATCAAGGTAGAAAATGTCGAGTTTTAAACCAAACCTTGCTGCTCATAAGTTATACTGGTGCGACTTCTTGTCGTGCACCAACTTATGAATTGTAGGGATAAATCAATACACCAACTTATGAAGTGAAGGGATAAATCATCTTATTTTTACTATAATTCGCCCAATAAAAGGCGCTAGCGCCACACATGGTAGAGGTCTATTAAATGAGATTACTCAAGGGGAGCGGGGAGGAGAACAAAAAAAATCATATATGGGGTCGTTTCATTATATATCGCGAGAATCTCAATTTAAAGAGGCCAAGGTCATAGGTATTATAAAGTAATCAGTATAGAATTTGTAAGCATTCTCCGAGGAGTCTGTTCCACATAGTAAAAATCCTGGGAAAGAAGCTATTCAAATAGAAGTTACTTCTTTCGGAAGAAACACGAAGCGATTGGCGATAACGGCCTGAACTTATGGGATCAAGGAATTTAGTTCGTTTGAGAAATTTCCATAGAATTACCGATAAAAATGATAAGAGAGTAGAGAAGTTTCCTCTTTGAGATGAGTGTTGCAGGTTGAAGAAGAATTCATCCCACAGAAAGAAACTTTTAGAATCTGTGACGATCGAGCGGCACCAGCTCATATATGGCAGCAGTATCCCATTCTGGGTCTGATTTGACTCTTTTAAAGTTAGAGCAAGCAATTAATGTTAAAACGAGAGAACCATTCTGTAAATGCCTGAAAACTTGGTTCTCTCTCGTGTATCTATAGCGACAAGACGCTGTTAACGCCCTCATTAATGAATTAAAACCAACGTTTTGGCTGATGTTGCCGCGTTCTTCTTAAAGGTACCAGATGTCTATTCCAGGAACAAATTAAAACGTATGATTTGAAATACTGATTTTTAACATAGGCACACCTTTCATATTTAGAATTCTGTTAATATACAATCGTCCTATCGTACATTATCTTCGTTTCGATTTGAACTAAGCTTAATAAATATCAAATGGAATTCTCTACAGACATCGCCACAGTCAACATTCATTACTATCTGGTTAAACATTCATATGCGTTTCTGGTGAAACCATGGACTTGTTAGTGTGTCTGATAGATTCAGGATTGTCTAATAAATATCAAATTGAATTCTATACATTGGTTGCAACAGTCAACGTACATTACAATCTCGTTAAATATTCCGATGCCTTTCTAATGAAACCAGTTAGAAGGCGAGAAATATAACTGATAGGTTCAAACCCCTAGGGATGATACAGGGGATAGATTTGTTTGGTTTTCTTCCTTGAAATTTAGAATTGATAATGTCGGTAGAAGTTATTTCCTTAGCTGTCTATAATATTTCTTTTAAAATCTTCGCTCTGGGGAAAAGTCTGTGAAAATCCGTTGAATTTATTTTTCATCCATTAGAAGTTGTAATTTCTAAAGTCGTATCTTTAGAGCATATGGAGTAATCAGCTCTAACAAATTCTGCCTTCGGATTTAGGAAACATTTTTCCAACCTAGCTTTTACTGAATATTTTTTCGCTTTAATAACCATGCTGTCGACACACTTGTTTGCCCGTGTTCAAGACTTATCGCCCTTTTTCTTTTAAATCAGTCAGTTTCTTTTTAAATCTTTTTTATTACTTTCTTTAAAAGGAGTATTTATGAATGAGGTGCGTGTGTTTTAAAGGGATATGTCTCTCGTTTGTTTGTGGCTAATACTTTTCTATTGATATTTGATCAGTTACGTTCAAACTAAACTCATCCCTCTACCGATATCCTGCAGAGGATTGAAGCAAATCTTGTTTACAAGCTGGTAGACTCCGATATTCAGGTTTAATCTAGATTGCTTCAATGTTTATGGACCAGGCCCGGATCTAATGTCCCGCCTAAATCCACTGGCTCACGCCCGGTTTTACTGATCAGATCTTGTGCTGACATTCAGTTTTATTGTAATCTCAAGCGACTGTTTGAAGAAAGGTTATGGAAAACGAGCCGCCAAACGAGACCACGTGATCTATTTAGCGTTGTCAATCGTCTCTAAACGCTTTCTAACTGATTAGAATTGGATTCAGATTTGCAGTAAAGATAAAAATCCGGAACAGGAAATTAATTGAAACTTTTCTTGATTTATTATTAAATCATTGCAGTTGTTAATGACAACCTGGGATTTGATCGCTGAATTTATTAGATGAACATAATATTATACCGGTTTTTGAAAATGATATCGACCATATTGTACGAAAGCATTTCCGATTTTAAAACAATTGAAGACAGGCTATGTTCCTAACTTGGAAGTCAGTTATTTTTACGCTATTCAGTTACAATCAATGAATAAATCTTTCAATCTGAATTATTTCAAATTAAATTAATCTAAAATAATTATTGCAAATTCCCAAATAATTATTGTATATTCGTTGTTCCATTTATAATTCAATATAATGGGAAATCTTGTGTTAACCTAAGAGTTCGTTCGGTTAATTAGGAAGAAACTGTACTTAATCAACAGAAAGAAATTTTGGCCAGCCTAATACCATGTTTCAGACAGAGATTCCTTCCTGTACGTATCTCTCCTTTACACACATATTCCCACACACGAATCCTTTACACAAACATATGCACGCACACTCGTATATATATAGTTATTTAAAAAAAAATTATAACATAAATATGTTATAAAATCACTACAAAAATAGCCATTTTGTTTCAACACACTCGGTGTCTCATCAAGTGATGATGTTGAATATAAAATAAATGTTTTTAAAAGTTTCAAATTAACTAACGATCCTTCGCTAGGGGAAAACATTGTTACAAAAGCTAGAATGACCAATCAAAACCCAAGTATAGGAAGATTCAAAAGCTTGACAACGAAATCATGTTATAATAGCTAATCAGATCTTTAAAATACGAGTAATATTAAAAAGAATTTATTCTAACCAATAATTATTAAATTATATGATAAAATTTGATATTAAAATTAAAAACTGCCAATTCGAAAATCCCAATTTAATCACTATTAAGTTTAAAAACTATAAAATTACTGAGGAGAAAAGAAAAAAAAAATGCTATTGTATTTATTTCTTCGTTGAAATTACGTTAGAACAGACGCTACAATATCCGGTCATCTGACAATACATGGATATATATTTTAATCCCAAGTGTGTGAATGGGGTCTTAAACTCACGCGCAAAACAACACAAACACAATCAGATTACAATACATTATCACACAATCAGATTATAATACATTATTGGAATTCATTCCGTATACACCAATTATGTACTTGTATATATATATATATATATATATATATATATATATATATATATATATATATATATATATGTATATATACTGTGGTGGGAAGAAAATATTCTTGCAAATACAAATTTTAATTTATTTTATTTCCATGAATGAATAAACATACTTTTCATATAATTATCTGCAAACATATGAATAAGAACTAAATATGCATAGAAAATAGAAATAAAATTGCTCTAATAGAAATAAATCCCATTTAGCAATTTTAATGGATGAAACATTATTCGTACAATGTAAATTTCAGATTTTAAACATTTAAATTGCTTTAATACTTTATATTATTCAAGTGGAATATCCTAGAATATTCCAATAACGTTATCAATAGATGATTATAGTTTAAAAATACAAACAGTACATATTGTAATTGATATTCGGGCAAGAAAGTTATCATCATGAAATAGGTAAACATCTGACAAATTCGAAAAAGAACTGATTGTTAAGCTCTAGGATAAAGATAAAAGTTACAGGGAAATCTCAGGCAACCTTAATATTCAATTTATCAGGTCATCCTATAAGTTCTCTCCGAATTTTAACTTTTTGTTAAAATGAACGAAATTTAAAGAGTATTTTATAATGTCTAATGGAGCTGAACATTATTTATATGTTTAGATGCATTTAAACTGATTAAATTTTATTTCAGATAACAATAAAATTAAATGTTGTTTAATTAAAACTCTGCTAACATGGAAATACCCAAGAACCATTTGAGGCACATAATGCTTTATGAGTTCAAGAATGGAAACTCAGCAGCCGGCTAGAAACATTCACTCAGTTTATGGAGAGGGATGTATAAATGAAAGAATTTGCAGAAGATGGTTTGCAAAATTCAAAGGTGGAGATTTCAGCCTTGAAGATGAAGATCGAACCGGACATCCAGTTGAGTTTGATGAAAAGCTTCTTGAAGCAGACCTTGAAGAAAATCCTGCTTTATCAGTAGATGAATTGGCAGTGGGTCTCAGATCAAACCATACAACTGTTCATCGTCATCTTCAACAAATTGGAAAAGTTCCTAAACTTGGAAAAGTTCCTAAACTTGGAAAATTCCTAAACTTGGAAAATTGGTGCCTCATGAATTGTCTGAAAACAACCTCAAATCCCTAGTTGAAATCTGCTCTTCTCTCCATTCTCGCTAACATGTTTCACCTTTTTTGGATAGACTTGTGACTGGCGACGAAAAATGAATCTTTTATCGAAATGTTAAGCGTCGTAGACAGTGGCTTGGTAAAGAGGAAGGACCCCAGCCACAGTCGAGAAGAGAACTTCATGGGCAAAAAGTTCTTCTTTCAATCTGGTGGGATCGCCAAGGAATAATCCACTTTGAATTCTTACCACCTAATGCAATAATTAATGCTCAAATATACTGTTAGCAATTAGAGCGTTTGAACTAAGCTTTGAGGAAAAAGACCTGCTCTAGTGAATCGAAAAGAGGTGATGTTTCATCAAGATAATGCGCGACCCCACACAGCAAGAATCACGTCACAATATATGGAAGAACTTGGTTGGGAGAAAATTCCTCATCCACCTTATTCTCCCGATCTTGCTCCTTCAGACTACCATTTGTTTCGTAGCTTACAGAATCATTTGGAAGAAACAGCGTTTGTAACACAGGAAGAGGTTAAAACTGACATTGATGATTTCTTCGAATCAAAGCTAAAACAATTTTACAGTAATGGAATTAGTAAGCTTGTTAATAGATGGAAGGAAGTCATAGATAATCAGGGAAAATACATTGTTGATTGAATCTGTAATTAAATGTAACATTTGGTCACTTGTTTTCTTTATTCAAAATTTGGAGAGAACTAATGGGATGACCTGATACTACAATTAGTTCATTCAATGAAATGTATAAAAACTCAAAACAGTTAAAAATCAAAGAACAGATGCTCCACGGAAGATTTCAAGATCTAGGAAATAAATGCGTCAAATTAGACAAAATCTAATGATGACTATTCAATAGTTGCAGGATGATTTGCTTTCATCAGGAAAATGTGTCACTAAACGGATATTAAGAAATCAAATTCATAGGAAGAATCTAACGTCACGATTCCCTCGTAAAACTCCAATCCTACTGAACAGACACATAAATGCCAGGTTAAAATTCATTGGTGAATATACTGATGAGGACAAATCCTATTTTAAAACAGTGTTATGGATAGGCGAAACCAAAATTGAGTTTTTTGGATGTTATTCTGTAAATCAACTGTGGAGGAAAAATGACGATTTCTTCAAATAAAAGAACACAGTTCCAACAGTGAAATTTAGTGGTGGCAGCAGAATCATGGTTTGGGGATGTTTTTTCTGCAAAAGGTACTAGCAACATAACAGTTAGAGATGGTAGAATGAATGCCGTAGCACATTAAAATATATTGGAAGAAAATTTATTTATTTCGCTTGAAAATCTTGAACTTGCTCTTGATTGGATCTTCCAACAAGATAATGATCCCAAGCACACTGCAGAAACTACGTGGGAATTTTCTGCTTAAAAGAATGTAAATATACTGAAATGGCCAAGTCAGTCTTCAAATAAAAACCCAATCGTGAATCCGTGGCGTTATTTGAAAATTTAAATCCAATCTAGAGCCCCAACAAACATCTTAGATCTGAAAATCACATGTGAAGAAGAATGGAACAATATAACAAATACAACTTGCAAATCGTGCATTGAGAACTACAAGAAGAGGTTGGTTGCTGTAGAAGTGAATAATTTCTATTTTACAAAGTATTAATTGAAAACATTCTGTTAAACATCACACATTAAAATGAATAAAAGGGATTTATTTCTATTAAATCCAAATTTTCTCCTGTTTTCTACGCATATTCTGCTATTATGCATCTCTGTACAGTTAAATGTATGAAAAGTCAGTTTATTATAAACTGGAAATAGATTAAAAAAAATGTATGGGTAGGAATATCTGTTTCCACCGTCTCTGGGTTCTGTTTAATTGCACTATAATCTAAATTTGAATTTAAATTTACGCTCGAATTTGCACTTAAAGTGGAAAATAAAAATTAGAAATTCGTATGTTCTTTTAAAAAATGGGTTTTACAGTAGGTGTTATAAATATATGTTTGACACACACAGACACACACACAAACACACACACACATATATATGTGTTATATATATATATATATATATATATATATATATATATATATATATATATATATATATATATATATATTCATCTAGAGACAGGCTGTTTGGCACCTAATCTTGTCTAGACACCTGATTGCTTCAACCCGTGATCGAAACGCAACTGATTTGATAAGTCGTATTAAAAAGTTAAAAATATCATGCATTTAAAATTTTGAAACTCCCTGCGTCTTCCGTCCGTGCCAAGTTTAGTGACAACAACGCAAACTAACCCAGTCTGAGAACGGATTTAAAGCGTCAAGAATTTTCTTTTTTTTAATTTGTCATATTTATTGAAATTTTTCCTCACCTCTTCACCCTTCTCTTTCTTTTCTTTCTCTTTCTTTCTTTCTTTCTCTCTCTCTCTCTCTCTCTCTCTATATATATATATATATATATATATATATATATATATATATATGTGTGTGTGTGTTTGTACATTATTTACATTATTCGGACTATTGTCCTCATCTTTGTCGCCATATTTATCACAACCTTTTGGCAGTTGTACGCTCCGGCCTTCTTCAGGTGGTTGGAATTTCGGTCTGAACATTTTATTTCGTTCACTGGACACATGGCACAGTGGATAAAGTCGTTGGTTAGATCCAGTGACAGGACCCAAAGAGTGTGAGTTCAATACCCGGTTAAGGCAGTGGAGAACTTTCAGTGGGAAATTAGCAGGAGATAACTGATAACTGACATCCATCAAACATGGCACGTGGAACTAGAACAGTCTACCCCAGTGACCGAAATAAAGGGTTTAGTTCGACATTCCAACCACCTGTGATAAATATGGCGACAAAGATGAGGACAATTGTCCGAATAATGTAAATAATATACATAATACCTCATCTCAGGAATATAGGCGGATATGTGTTTGTGTGTTTGTGAATTTGTGTGTGAATGTGTGTGTGTGAATGTGTGTGCGTTTGTGCGCGCCCGCTTGTGTGTACGTGAGTGTGTGTGTGTATTTGTGTTGCCGTTGCCAAGTTTTCAGAACGTACACTTTCCGACCAGTTACCCATGGTCGATTTTTCATGGAGGTATCTTCCTCATTCTCTTCGCTTGGAGTAGTGATCCAACCATTTGACACATTTTCATCGCGCCTGAAACCTATACCAAGGGTTGACTCAGGCCTTGCGAATGAAATTAGGTAAGGCGACCATCGAAGTTTGTAACAGATTATTTAAAATTACCTACTTGAATTTTTCAATGTTATGATCACACAATTTACGAATTCTTACCCAGAAATTGTAACTAAATTCCACTCAGCACAGCAGCATGATAAAACATATGTGGTCCCTGTCCACACAAGATATGCTATCTGCAGGCGTCTGCACCAGGACTGGGAATCACTGTAGCAGACAGGTGTGTTCGGAAAAGAATAGCCGACTATGACATGAAGGTGAAAGAATAGTTGTAATGTATGCCTGTATTTATGGGTAATAACGCTCTCTACCAGAAATAGGGCATACGTAAATATAAAAGTGGATACTGAGGTCAACAGTTTGTTTCATGCCATGATCTGAAAATTGCGTTTAAGCATGAAAGCGACTGTCGCCAGTCATCGTTGAATTCAGATTCCGCTTTTATATGTGTGTGTTTTATATGCTCCGGTGGTTCGGTTATACACTTAGAAATTCTTGATAAAAACTAAAGAACAATCATCAAAATTATTGGACATGACCTGGCATCTCGATTTCAAATTGTGCTGTAGGTTCCCAGTACATTTTCAAAAATGCAAAGGCAATGTCAATCGTTATCTACTGTCATGGTGATTATTCTTCTATATTCTCCTTCCTTAATAATGCGCCTTACGTTTCTTTATTTTTTCACACCTAGTAACACATTGTGTCTTAATGGATTTACTGCATCTATGCATTTGTGAAATGATTATATGTATTTCGCGAGAAGAAATAAATAATGTTTTAATAAACAGTTTCTACTCACATACGGCTATCTATGAAAAATAGTGACTGAAGTAAGATAAATAAAATCCTTCAATGTGCTTTAAATGCAAAATAGAACAATGATGGATTGTGAATCTCTTCATAACCCAGCGTTCAAAATTGGTTGTTTGGTTGGGTTTTATGGCATATACTTATTATAAAACCCAAGTTGTGTGTGTGTGTGTGTGTGTGTGTATCTGTACGTTTATATATTGGATCGGATTTCCTACATCTTTCAGCCGATTTCAACAAAACTTCACAAGACTACGTAAAATTACCGTGCGGTGGTTCTGACAGCGCCAAGAATTGGAAAATTGTGTTTCCTCGAAATCAATTTGAAAACACGATTAAGAGGCATCGCGAGAATGAAAGGGGGACAACTCATATCGAGTTATACTCATTATAAAACCCAGGTTGTTAGTGTGTGTGTTTGTGTTCGTTTATATATGGGATCGGATTTCCTACATTTTCAACCGATTTCAACAAAACTTCACTTTTTTTTAGCAGGTAGTGTTACTTATTGTCTTGCACACTTTTTTCTTTATTTTTACATTCAGAATGCTTTAAAAATTCCATTTACAAGACATTTTTTATAATAAAATTCTATTCAATCGGTAGACTCATAACGATTGAAAACAATGTTTTTGTTTGAGTTTGGGTTTGACCAATTCGTAAAAAAAAACAAAAAAAAACTAATTAAGACATGCGTGTCCGTCAGCCTTAAACAATAATCTTTTTCAATTTTAATTTTCAGTCTTTATGATGGTCGATACTTGATCTATCTCTTACTGTTACATCCCCGGACAACGCCGGGCTCTCCTGCTAGTTGCGAAGATATAGTGGTGCTGGCACCAAACGATTTTAAACTTTTCGTATTCTAGCTGAATAACTCCGAGATTTTTTTTAACTGATTCTTATTACATGTGTTGTCATGATGTCTACATATCTCATTTGAAAGCCTAAACATAGAAACCGAATTTGTTTAGTGGTTCTTTAGATTTTGTGTGATGAGATAACGATATATAAATTCACACATATCAAGGACAGTTTTGGAGGAAAGGTGTATGATAAAATGGAAAAAAATCGTGTGAGGCGTTTCATCCCTTAGGGCTTAAGTTTGTTTATGTTGATTCGACTACACATGCACACAAACGAGAGACTTTTCTGTGTTCTATATTCCGGCCAATCTATGCCACGAATATCTGCTTGTGTATATCAAATTAAGTAAATGGTTGTACATTTTTGTTTTAATGTTTCATCTCAGCAAAAATTAAATTCATAATTTCAGTTCTTCATGCATTGACTGGAATGACAAAAATTGAAAATACTCATTATGTTTTTTAGATTTTTTTAATTTCTCTTGTTATTACAAGTTTTCTGACTTTATAGTCGCTCGCCATAGCGAATATATTTTAAATGCACACAATGGATACGATCGCGAAATGTGGATTATGTCAGCTGCGATCAAATTCTCGTCTAGTCTCTAACGCAGACTTCGTCCTAAATAGATTCCGCCTACTATCATCTATGAGTTAAATAATTTAGGACAGTCAACTGTATTGTTTTGTAAGGCATTGCAGAATTAGAGACGTGGTGACATCGAGGTTAAGGTTCTACTATCAGCCGTTAGTTTCTCTAGTTTATTTGTCGCCATCTTGAGAGGGTTTTTTGAATCATTTCATCCCATGCATGCTGGGGAATGCCACTAGTGTGCGTAGGGTGAAGGGCAGAGAGTGAAAATGAGAGCAAACACTGAGTATAGACAGGATTAACGAAAGAACTGACGATGAACGGGATTCAAGAAGATAGATGCTAGAGATTGACGTTACATTTAAATTTTGGAAGATTGCAGTTATAAGGGAAGCAAGCACACGGAAGGAAGTTCCACAAGCGAGATTAGCGAGAAACGAATCTATTGGAATAGAAGTGGCAGTTTCCTTTAGATTTTTCAACATTAAACGGACGGGGCCTAGCTGAAAATCTCGTAGCACGCTGAAATTCATGTAGTCAAGGCACTAAGAAAAAATATCGTCAGAGTAGTTACCATGAAAATATTTGTAGAAAAAACAGAGGGAATCCACACTACGTTGGTTTGAATGCGACTGAAGTCGAAACGCCAAGTCAGGATCGATTGCATTACAGATTCTTCTTTGGATTTCCTGCAAGAACCTTGAGATAAATGGTAGGGCTACCAAACCAGATCTAGGAGCAGTATTGGATGCACGGGCGAATTGTAGATTTGTAAATCTATTGAAAGCACAATGGCGCACAGTGGTTAGCTGCATGTTGAGCAAATATTTAACTTATTAAAGCGGTACTTTATATTTTATTCTCCAAAGAGTATCCGCTTTAAAACTTTAATTCCGACCAACTTTTCCAGTTGATTATTACGAGAACAACGGTAGCGTAAACTAATGTCGTCGGTGTTGTACAGTAGTGACTTCAGCGTAATCAAAGCAAAATGCTGGTGGGACGTGATCTGTATATTATAAATATTTAATGCTGTATAAATCGAAAAATCTCATAATTACGCAGTCTCAAATAAAAGGGAAAAAAGCAAGACACAATTAATTCACAATAGTATTTGTCTTAACATAATTGTGTTTGTTTGGGGCATTTATTCATAGACATTCATAGATACGATTTGGATATAATCTTAAGAAGGCAAACTTCCGCTCAGTATAATTCTACAACTCTGATAACGTTTATTCTATACGTAGTCTCACTTCAAGTCGTTAGCGATAATGACTCTCCACAACAATCTATCCATTGTATGTCTTAGAAGATTTTGTCTTTTTAACACCCCTTCCATTCCCTATAATTTCATTCATTTAAACAATCTATGTCATTCGCTATATCCATCTGTCTATAATGCCTTCAGTATGTCTTATGAGCTTACGACTAATATCACCTCTAAACATCAGTTCTCGGACGATCACCAATGTTAAACAACATCGAGCCTACTCATTACCTACACGGGTGACCACTTGGGAATACCAAGTATTGTAAAGTTGGATGTAGACTTGGTGTATAGATAATGCTCGAAATTGAAAATCAGAAAGTTGCTATCCACTTCCAGTTGGATTCGTTACATTGACTTACGCGTGAGAAAGGCATGAATCCAACTTTTTTTCCCTCCAGCTATATTCTTTTGAACCAGTCATTACTATGGCCTCAAAAATTCTTACAATTCCAAAATATTTCTAGATTTAAATAATCTAAAAATGTTGAAAAGTCGTAGGAAATAAATTGATTTAAATTGATTTGTCTTATGATTGTTATATTTTCCAAAATCTCTTTCCTCATTATGTGTATTATAATTGTTTACAATCCATTTGCTCATTATATAGTATAAATTTACATTGTTTCGATTTTTGTTAAAACCAAATATCTCACATATTCAGTACATTTGAGAACCAGCATCTTTCTATAGAAGAACAATCTCCTTTGCAAAATTCATAACCATAGAGCAGGGCTTATATTCTATAACTGTTCAGCAATCTCTTTTGTTTTTAATGATAATAATTGTGTTACTTTATAATTTCTTAGTTTAAGGAAGACATAATTTTACTACGCCTACAAATCTCGAAATTAATTTTTGGTCAGGACATAGACTCATCATAATTGAAATTTTTATATGAAGGGGTTTTGAATAAAATACAGTTTGCCTGGAGATTTTCCAGGAAAACAGCGATACTGTAGCCATAGACTTGCAATGTTCCATTTGTGGGGATGAGCTGATAGTATAAAAAAAAATAATTCGTCCACAGAAATACAGAGTAAGCGATTCTGAACTCTGTCAAGCATGAAATTTTAGAACTGAGTAGACCAAGTACAGATACTGCAGTAATTATCCAGTTTTGGTCTAATCTGACTATTGTATAGAACTAACATAAAAAAGGCACTGGATAATTCCCTAAAGCAAAAAGAGGATAAATTCCTTTGTTTTAGTTATAATTGTATATCAGTAATGTGTGCCCTTTGTGGTACAAGCATAGTCGATCATTTATCTTTCGATACAATAGGCAGATTTTTCGTGCAGTAGTTTGCCATTTCTTTCTGCGGTAGACCGGTTTCCATCCAAGACTATAGAACCCGCTCCTCATAGCTGGGAGAAGAAGAAGATTCATACCTATCCTAAGAATATTAGCACGTAAGTGAATGCAGTGGATTCGACTGGAATTCGAACTCGGATCTGCGATTCCTCAGTCCGAGCCGCTATCCAATACTCCACCGTACATCCTAGTAGCCTTGTATATATGATTTCAAATTCAGGCCTGGAGTAATCTTGAACTCCGACAAATGGATTATCTAAATTTTATTTTACAATACAGTTTATGTTGTTTTATGATAAATGGTATGGGTTGATTATTGAACTATAATCCTATTTGGGCTCGTTCCTGCTTCACCGGAATATAGGTAGAGATCTGTGCATTCACCTTCTAATTAACAAGAAAACTTAATTAACCAACGCTTATATTAGCTACGCCAAGATGCCAAAGTTTTTTTTGGTTTTTTTTTGTGTTCAGTAGAAAAGACAGAACACGGTAGATAATGTATTTAGCGACTATCACCAGTTCGAAAATATTTATATAAATAGTATTTATAGGTTATTATATCCGTCTGAGAGAAATGTAAAAGATGGCAGAGAGATTGTGTGAAAATGGCTGTACGAAACAACGATTACGAAGCATCGGTGAACAAAATGAACGCCAAAGACGACAAACAATCTATTTCTGTCTTGACACTCGTCTCCATTTCGTCAATCAGCAGACGTGTATTCCTCAGTGCATGGATCAGACGTTTCTCTTCCTTATTAGGCGTTGTTTGGCCATTGGATACGATATCTATCTATCAGATTCTGCGCCGACAGATTCATTACAACTGCGCATGCGCACATGGTTATTTGTTCCTAAGCACAAATAAACGCTGGCGGCACGGGCTAAATACATTTACTCATAATTTTGTAGTTGACTAAAGGAATGTACGCAGCACAATGCCATGTATAGAAACAGTATCTCTCGTAAACAATACAAGGTTTCTTCAAAGTTAAAGATTTCTAAATATAAACCCATATAAATTTACGTTTCCCCGTCGTGTGATGAGAGGGTTTTGAGTTCAAGCTTTGACCTAAACTAGATTGTAACTTTTAATGACTTAAGAAGACGCAACCAACCACATCGTGCAGAATTTTGAAATTTAGAACAGTTCGTCTTGGCTAAGTTGGTTATTTTAAGGACATATCAGGACTTGATTATTTAATATCGAAATCCTCCCTCTCGGCTATAGGTAAATACATTGGTCATTTCTATTTGATTCTATAACGATTTACTTGCCAATTTATGTTTGAGTATGTAAGCACTTATCTGGAAGAGATAAATGACTTGGTCGTTTATATGTGTGTCGTTAAGTATTTACTTGATTCTGGAATAGTTAAATAAATAGCTCGTTTATATTCGATTCATTAATCAATTAAACATTAATCTTTTATACTATTTAAATTATTCGGACTATTGTCATCATATTTGTTGCCACATTTAACACAATGTTTCGGCTGTTGTATGCTTCTTCAGTTGGTAGAAATGGCGAACAGAACCCTTTATTACACTCGCTGGGTTAGACTGTTCTAGTTCCACGTACCATGTCTAATGGATGTCAGTTATCAGTTATCTCCTGTTAATTGAACCACTTCAAGTTCTCCACTGCCTTAACCAGGTATGGAACTCATAACTCTTTGGTTAGATCCAATAAGATAAACCAAAGAGTTGTAAGTCTAATATAATATTTAAATAATATTTTAAATAAAAACCCGTAATGCCCGTATAATATAAAGTTTGCGCTAGCATTGCAGTAACCAGATATTTTTTTAAAAAATTGAAATTGTTTAAACGCTGAGTATCGATCAGTCTCTACTCAGCACCTTAATATTTCGCTGCGCTATCGATGAGGAATATATACTTAATAGCTATATTATTATAACTCCAGCACTCATAGTGCGATATCTCATATATATATATATATATATATATATATATATATATATAGGATTGGTGTATATGGAATAAATTCCAATAACCAAGAAATAATATTCTTAAAAGAGTGTTCAATAGAGAGCAGAGAAAATATAATAATTTATTCGAAAATTATAACATAAACATGCTATGAAATCACTACAAAAATAATCATTTTGTTTCAACACTTCTAGTTTATTATCAAGTGAAGATGTTGAAGTGTTGAAACAAAATGTTTTTTTTTGTAGTGATATAAATTTCGAATAAATGATTATATATATATATATATATATATATATATACATATATATATATATATATATATATATATATATATATATATATATATATATATATATATATATATATATATATATATATATATATATATATATATTCGCTAAAGTGAATTGAGTCCTCTCAGTTACTGTGTGTCTATCTAAAAATAAATACGCTAGAATTCACATTCGCCCCTGCCGTGCGCCGACGGCTTAGTGGTAGAGCCCTAGATAGAGGCAACCGGACGTCTAGCCACACTGAAGAGTTGTGATACAGCGAAACAGTCTGTTTGTGGATGACAATATATATATATATATATATATATATATATATATATATATATATATATATATATATATATATACATTATTATACAATTATACATTATAATCCACAATAAGGAACAGAATGGCTGAAATGAAAAAAAAACATGGCAAATATTCTTTGTTCTCAGAGAGAATTTTATACTACTAAGAAAAAAAATACATATATCACATATATCTACACAGCAAACCAGAGTGTAAAGAGCAACAAAAATGATGGTTCTTACATACATTATTGAGATATTCTTGTGTCTACAGAAGCCATTTTTAGAACTCCAGTTTTAAGCATGCCAGATTCATCTATGTCACAAACGAATAAATATTCCACTATTAGGAAAAGGTGAGTTTTGCGTTTTCCTAAATTGAGACTGCGAGCTGGATTTTCTCTCTATATCTAGGAAAGATATCTTCCCAAATTGAAATGGTTACATGGGCTTGCAAGCCGCTGGGAAGGCAGATTTAACATCTACCTCCGGTAATGACAGCAACCTTTTTGTTTGGCTGCTGTAAACGAACTCAGTTTGAATGCCGCTATCGTCACTCTATGGAGTGACGTCAGTAAGCGGTCTGTCACATGAAGCACGTGATTATCTCCGCTAAAAGGATATTCTGTATGCTGTATCTCTACACTCTAATTTCTATATTATGTTGTTTCAAATTCGTATTGGACTGTTCATTTTTCTGACAGCCATATATTCGTCTTAATCATATGTAGTCATTTCTTTTTTTTTCTTTTTTTATGACTTCTGTCAGTTTCTTTGCTGTGTCCAATATTATGTCATTTGCATATATTATGTTATTCAGATTGTGAGCGCCAATAACAAATCCTAGTGTATCTAGATCATTTTCCTGTAAAGGTTGTACAGAGACATCTTCTTTCTATTTATGTATATTTATTAACTTCATTTTGCATCCCTATGCATGCGGTTTGTTCCCAGGATCATATTTCTGGCTTATTTTTATACTCGTCGAAAATAAATTAGGCTTAATAGCAGTTTGAATATTTCTTTGGGCTATATATGTGTATACTCTCTCTCTCTCTCTCTCTCTCTCTCTCTCTCTATATATATATATATATATATATATATATATATATATATATATATATATATATAATATAGTATACACGTACATAGCCCAAAGAAATGTTTATATTATATATAGAGTATACACCTATATAGCCCAAAGAAATATATATATATATATATATATATATATATATATATATATATATATATATATATATATATATATACAAAGAAGTCGTACATGTATCCTTCTTATAGCATGTATATGTAGTATTCTGGTTAAAGAAATTATCTGTTAAAAAAGAATAAAGAATACGTTTTGGAGATTTAGTAAAAAGCTTTTGCTGTGGAAACTCCATACGTTTAGGCATATTTATATGCTCTCCCAAAAAAAGGCTTGTACAAACGTTGTACAACCGTAATAGTGGCAAAAATCTAGCCAAAATGTACAAGATCTCCTCAGATATATATGATGCGGGAAAAATATCCCATTTCAAATTATGTTTCTCGATGAGAAAGCAAACAGGAGTGTCCGAAAATTCCGATTTTAAGCATCTTTCTCATCTTACTTCCATATGGTGAAAAGGCCTACGGATATACATATAAATATTATTAGTCTTATCAATTTCATTTTTTTTTTTTTGTATTTTTATCTTATAAAATTCTGTGTTGATGGTAGATACAGAACGAAAACTAAAGGCCTTCCTAGAAAAGACAATAAAGAAAGAAAAGAAGAATAGGGTAATGAACAAGTGTAACAAGAGCGAATATATGGTTGTCAGAAAGAGGAAAGGCCACGAATACGAAGCACAATTTGGAAGTAGGAATATCAAACAAATACAGAAATTTAAGTGGGAAATGTTTTAACAGAGGATAGAAAATATGACACGAAATCCTAACACGCATTGGAATAGCAACAGTTGCACTCTTAAATATAAGCCCACTACAAAGAAAAAGGGGAAAATGTGTTATACATACAAATATGTACTATAATATGGTAGTTAATGCTCGTCGATATACTCACAAACGGCGACAGAACTGGAGATAACAGAAATATGGATCTACAGAAGGATGCTGATAATATCGTGGATGGACAGCGTAAGCAACTAAGGAGACTTCTGGAGAAGGATATATATATATATATATATATATATATATATATATATATATATATATATAGGATAAAGTGTGTGTGTGTGTGTGTGTGTGTGTGTGTGCACGGTCGCAATTTTTCGAGGGATTTGCACCAAAATTTATATGCACATGCTGCAAGTTAGCGAGAAGTCCAAGACCGACGTTGCATTTCCCAACTCCCATCGACAGTGGAAAATAATCGATTTTTTATGCTTCTACGGCAGTTTTCATGTAGTTTGCGGCCATTTTTTTAATGGCCAGATTGAGAGTCTATAGCTGGCTGCTACGAATAGACAGAAAGATTCTATTGGCCAGTGTGAGAGCCAACAGCTGACTGACACGAATGCCAACTAGCATGCAAAAAAAATCGATACCTGCATTCGTCACAAGTGGGACAAATTTTAATCTGCATGGCACTTTACTTCAATTGGCTCATTCGCTTTCTTAAACTCAATGTTGATTCTGATTCCGCAGAAATGGGTTGGGGGTGAAAAAGTATTTGTTGTTAACATTCTTTTTTCATTCGGTTTTTCTCGTTGCGAGTCCTTTTTTAAAGCTGATCGTTTTGTGTTTATTTTGTTTAGTTCTTTTTTCGTAACAGGTTTAATGTTTTGTAGAGAGCTTAGAAAAATTTGCAGGCAAGAAGTAAGGCATGTAGCAACATCAGCACGGCAAAGGGCACTCCTTTAAAGGCAAGGAATGGCAAAAATATTATAAGTCTATTGATAGCGATTGCTGTATGAGTCGGAAGTCTCTTGAATCAAGCACGGACAACGCCGGGCCATGCTGCTAGTATATATATATAAAAATTATGCACAGAATCAGAAAAACAACTGAGATGTTTTGTACGCAAAATAAGAAAGAAAGGTATGGGAAACTGTCTGAAGTATGAGACATTGTGGTCATTTCATCATTAATTTCATAAAATTGCTTAGTTGTTTATTAGTTGAAAATTTCCGGAATATAGCAGTTTCTACTTATGCCATGTCAATATTCAAATATATAATTGTAAACTCGTTGAGGGATAAACACTAAGTCATGTATCTAATCAAACTCTGCTTTCTTGTTAGGATGACGTCTCAGAATGTCGAGAATTTCATCTATTTTACACGTATCTGATCATTTATTCTACATTTAGCTATCGATTTCAGTCTATTCACACTTGTCTATCGATTTATATATATATATATATATATATATATATATATATATATATATATATATATATATATACGTTCATTGTATTGTAATCACTTCATAACGACTCGACACAAACAACCATCATCCGGGGAAAAGTCGACCTCAGAATTAATGCTCCTCAGAGCCAATCAAAATAAGATAATTAACTTTAAATTTCAAGCTACAATCGCTTGCAATTATATGCGGATGTATACATTAAGATAGAGAGAAATTTATGCATTCATTAAATCTAGCGAACTCAAGTACAACATCATTAGGATGCTGTTAATATTGAACTTGACGTACTAGTAATGGTCACACAAGGTATACTATTGAATATTTCGCCACACCATGTCAATAGCTTGATTCATCACGCCAACGTTACCGATGTAGAAATATTTAAAGTCAATATTATGTAGAACTTGAAGTCATAGGAGTTAGTGAAAGTATACCATTTGTACTTTAATATCTTTTGAGTAGGTATGAACACCTGCTGGACGGTTCATGGAAAGTCAGCATGAATTACCTGGATTAGATAGGCAGTTTCTACCAGAATTGTAATCTATTTCTTGGAAAATGGAATGCTATTTTTAATCCGTTGATACCGGTATTATTTCTTGGGAATAACTACCACCCAATATCCACAGCGGAAAATGATTCAGGTACTTTCTGGTTTCTTGTAATGCACCTGAAAATCCCTTCTGCCATGCGTTATCCTTACAATAACATACATATAACATATAACATTATCCTTACAATAACATACATATAACATATAACATTATCCTTACAATAATATACATATAACATATAACATTATCCTTACAATAACATACATATTACATATAACACAAAGAGTATTTTTGACTGATCCGAATTTGATTTGCCTAAGCCTCACTCTGCAGCCTTGATAGTCTTCAAAAGTGTTGACATAGCGTTGTGAGCGATGCATTATTTTCTACCTTACTTGTTTCACAATGACGAAAAATTTCCAGCCTCTCGTAACCATGTCACTATTTTCATCGCAAATGCTCGATCGAGCTACATTTTTTAGTTGCCCCAGTTCAAACATTTAAATTTAGAAACTTTCATGCCACGTATATGGCACCGAATCTTGCCCTTATCGTCGTATTCGATTGGAAAAAACGAAGATAAAAATTCCCCGAAAACTGAGAGGATGTCTTCCCGGTCATTACAATCTTAAACTCTTAAAGTTTAGGGTCGCAAGTTACATATCTCACATATCCTGATAATCAGCACTTACTTCTAAGTCTTACGTCCTTACAATAACAATTCAATAACTATCTACTCGGTTTGGCTTGAGATTGAATTTATTAAAAATAGTGTTTAAAACAGTTGGTTAAAAATAGTGACTACAGGAGTTTATCTAAAATTGTTTGTGGTGATAGAGAATCCAAGTTTAATATCAGATGACAAACGTACATCCACAATCTAAGTTCTTTTAAATTCCTGAGTGATGAGTGAAATCTCACTAACCTATCCCTGAAAACCACCTGCTTCTCTAATTGACTCTTGAGGTCGCTAATTTATCTCTGGAGGGTTCACAAGGTGGGACGTGGTCTAGTCCCACGTTGTTCCATTTGGTTCCGGCTGATAGTAATGTTTGTGCGTGGTGCAGAACGTTTGGGCCATGGATCCTGGTTATCAGCAGGGCATCGTGCAAGCTGATGGTGGTTCTATAATTCCGTGGAAGGTATTCACATTTCGTCGATTCGGACGCTATTTGCAATTCTCTGCTCAGCCACGTGATCATTTGCACCCCTTTATCGACACTCTGCACGCAATGCAAACATGGTTTATTCAGTAATAATGATACACAGTGGCACTGAATCAAATTCACCGAAAATTCTTTTGAGCAACATCTTGGAAACTTCAACGAATTGTGATTCCCAACAAGAATTCAGTCGAATAATTAATGGATATGGAGAAGAGATCTGATCACACGCAAAATCTTGAAACTATTGCGCGGAACTGTGTCCTCTTCTTTAATGTTACATCAACGGTAAAACCCCCTTGGCTTTCTTCAGATAATATTTCTTGGAATTTCGAAGTGAACCCTTTAGTTGATCCACGAGAGTCACTAAAGATAAAAGGCATAGTAGATAAAAGCGTTGGTTGATTGATTCAAAAAGTGACTTGACTCAAAGAGTTACAAGAACACTCCCTGTCCTCACTGGAAAGAACAAACATTTGAAGACGTATCAATATGAATTTACTAAAATTGAGATATCCAAACGCATGGAACGTGGAATTAGATCAATCTACCCCTGTGGAAAAAATAAAGGGTTCAGTTCGAAAATCCAGCAAATATCACATTGACGAAATGGGAGAGTAAAACAGCCGAAACATTGGGAATGTGGCAGTAAAGATAAGGACAATAGTCCGAACATTGTAAATAATGTATATATTTACAATATCACATCTCAGAAATATAGACATAAATATTAATTGACGGTGCACATCTACTGAGAAGCCACGGTTCAACAAACCGCCATAAGTCTCTTAATAACTTGTTGAATCGATGCTTTATCATGGTGCAAAGGTTCCTATATCGTCCTTTGCAGCGATCCCATGTTTTATTGGCACAATAAGGTATATTTCGCTAACTCTAGAAATTATTTTACGGGTGACACACGGTGACGTTCGATCACAGTATAAAACATGATTTTCGAAACTTTAAACTAGTTTTATAAGATGTAACCAATAAGTTTGTTTAAATTTTATATTTGGTTTATTTGTCTACAAATTTTATATATAGATATTATATATACATATAATATATAGTACTAAATGTCGCTGTTATTATTATACAGGTTTTCGTAGTAAAATGAGAGATTAGTAAATATTTTTACGATAAATATTATATTAAATAAAGTTAGTTTATTTAAAGATCTTTAGACGTTTGCGATGAAAAAATAATTATACCTGCTTTCTTACAATTTGTGAGGAAAGAACAAAGTATAAAAAAAGATATTGAAACATTGAACTTCTCCTCCTTTCCATGCACACCTAATAACGGAAGTTTAAATTTGTTTTGTTTTCATACTAGCTCCGCACTTGTTCTGGATGATGCATGTTTTTTTTTTGGGGGGGGGTTCTGCCCAAGGAGCGAGAAACATAACTTTTTTCCCTTTACCTCTGGGGTAAAAAAACAAAATCTAAAACCGAAAAGATAACAGAAGAATATTCATATCAGTTCTTTTTTCTGCAAGTGATGCAAAATATAAACTTTTAAAGCAAATGAAAAGAGGATGCAAGAAAATATATTTGATTTAAAAAGCAGATAAGATTCATCCATTTTTCGATTCATCCATCCTGCAGAAAATATCTTCTAAAATGACAAACTGTTTGTTCAAAGTAAGACATATTCGGTTCATTGAGAAGCTAATATAAGTAAGTAAAGGAGTTATACTTAAACATTTCATTATGAGTATCTGTTTATTTTCTTACTAAAAATATGCAATAATTTAGTTACGATATGTGTTAAATATTTGAAAGGGAAATCCAATGGTATATAAAAACGTCTTTCTGTAATATCCTAGTATTGGAATTTCATTGTTTAAAGGCCTGTTGATAATAACATTGTATCTGTACTAATATTACTGTGCATGTGGAGATTCAAATAGTTTAATTTATTTCGAGAGAAATATCTTTGACAATACAAGAAATCAGAAAAGTTTTAGAAGAATTAATTGTCAGACATGAGATTTTTAGCACTAAAATAAATTTGTTGAATTTAATTTTATACATTAAATGGAATGCAATTTAATTCAGTCTCAATATAAACTTAATATTAATCTAGATTTAAATTTTGATTTAATTAAATAATAATAATATAGATTTAAAAAAAAAAAAAACATATATTTACCCTTAGTAGTAATTTTAAATTTATAAATTTCTTAGTTATTATGAATTGTAAAATATTTTTTCTTCGAAGCATAGCAAACATCGACAGATGCGTTTTACATATTTCCTTTCATGGTTACCACCATATCAAAATCAGTAAATTATCATTGATTACATGTTTTGTTTTTGAATACACACACAGATATGTGTGTGTGTGTCTGTATGCGTGTATGTGCGTGTATGTATTTCAAGAATAAATATTATCTGTATGGTAGGCAAGATAATGTAAATACTATGATACTTTTTTTCTCGGGTGCCCCGACTAAATGAATGTAATCTTGCTACTAGATTGGCATTTAGGTCCCACCCCTTTACTGATGTAATAGATAAATGCAGTCACCAATTCTACTCCAACAGTTTCTTTTCTCGCATTCCCGCCATTGGAACTCCCTTCCGTTTACTTGCTTCCTTGGTAACTACAATCTAAAAAAAAATTAATACAACGTCAGTCGCCATTTTCTATCTCGTTCAACTTTTATTCTTTCCCCTATCCTCCCTATACCCAGATTTCTTATCACTTTCACTCCCTGCAACACACTGAGAAATGATTAAAAAACAAAATTAAAACTAAAATAACGTATAATTTATTTCATACATACAATTCCAAGTTATGTCACATTGTTGAGATCCTTCTTACTTGTAATATGCACGTACTTTAAATTTGAAATATCAGTCAGTTATGTCCTATACGTGATACCCGATTAGGCGATCATGTATTGAAAGTTACATGACTAACGGGGCAGGGTTTTTTTTCCTGCAGTAGGTTGTCATTTCTTTCTGTGGTAGACCAGTTGACATCCAAGGCTATAACCCGCTCTGTACTGCTACTTAAGAATAGGATTCATACCATTCCCAAAGGTATTAGCACGTAAGTGAATATAAAGGATACAACTAGAATTCAAATACGGCTCTCCGATTTTTCAATCCGAACCGTTATCCATTACACCAACCTGCCTCTTTAAAATTTGAAATATAGCGTTCGCAAAATTTTCAGTATGACACCCCAAACACTTTGTCTACTGTACTTGTAGGTATTAACTGATAATGAATGAAATGGTCTAAAGTACTGGAAGAAGAACAGATCGATAACAGAAACATTGAGGATTTTATTGAGTATTTTGATTTTGACATACAAAAAATTATTCGAAAATATGAAAAATAAAATAATAAATTAAGTGGAATGTTGTTAGTTGAACTTAAGTAAATTACACACAAACACATACACACACGTATTATGTATATATAAATCACATGCTTATTTCTGAGTCTAAAAATTGAAATCATATAAATGAAAAAATGAATGAATATATAAGAAGAAATTTTAAGCTACGAATACTGTGAAAACTACAGATTATAGAAGATAAGAATGTGAATTTGCTACAAAAAATTATGGAATATTTTCCAAATCACAAGATGATAAATTCCATGTCCAAAATATTTAAAATAACGTTAAATATAGAAAACACTATTAAAATCAGGACATATTTTTTTTTAAATCTGTAAACGTGAAAAAGCGCTGTAAAAGGTTAAATGAAACTAAAATATAACTTTTTTTATAAATTAGAAATCTCCCTTAAAGGGATTTAAAATCGAGCATGTGCATATGCTTAAAACAGAAGAATATTTATATAGACCTGTATGTGTGCGTGCCATTGAGGGTCAAAGGTGTAATGAATAAATCTAGTCTTTATTAATAGATATCTTTCGGTGTAGCGTATACGCATCACTGACAAAATAGAAAAATAAATCCATGAGGCAGAATATATGGAAACTGAAATACACTATTTTCATAAAATAAAATATGGCGATTGGAAAGGGTCTCTTGTCTTGTCTCCTACCACATCCTTTGCTCCCACTTTCCTTCTTAAGCACGTGACTATCATTTCCCGCTGATACCCATAGAAATTGCTTTTTCACACAGACGCCGCAAAAGGAAACCTATAAAACCCCCCACACCTTCTCTTTTCTCATGTCTCCAATCGAACGACATTTGCAACTGATTTCATTGTAACAGACAAAAGAAAGAAAGAATGAAAGAAAGAAAGAAAGAAAGAAATAGAAAAAAGAAGCGAAACCCTGAGAAACGGTAGCAGTTTTCCCTTCAGGCCTCTCCACTGTATCTAACGAGTGTGAAATTGATCTCTCCAGAAGCTGTTTGAAGTAGGTGATGCAGCTATCCTTGTTTGGATGGAAGAGTCCAATGTGAATGGATCAGAGGAACGTAGTCTCTTCAAGAGAGAAAAGGCTTGAATGAATGCCATTTAAAAGCGGGCTAAATTTTCATCAGTGCCTGTACCGTTGATTTTCGGAAGTCGTCAAACCATTAAAACAGGAGAATGACAAGTGTCAGACTCAAAAGAAAATTGCAATGTCCTGTCGAACGAAGAATTGGTTCCAAACGAAATATAGAACTGTCGGTTGTTTGTTTGAGTATTGGGTTAAAACGGAAATTACATGACGAATGTTTTCTACTACTCTTAACCACTGCCGAAAAGGAAATCGATGAACGCTTTTCAATGATACTTTAATTTGGCAGATTGTACAAATACAAGAGGAACACTCAGATGTGTGCTGGTAGTGTAATGGAGTGTAGTGAGCTCAGTAGAACCTGAGAGTTGAGTTCAAATTCCGAGCAATTCAGCTGAGGTAATTTTCTCAGTACATCCCTTAGGAAAGGCATGAATCAACCGCTTCACCGCCATCTTAAGAGTTAACTATCATCATAGACAACTCTATAGGTTTTTTATGGCAACCTCTCGAAAAACACTACTCTAAATAAAAACAAAACAAAACAAGGAAAACGAAACGGGAAACCACCCACAATATTTCCCGATTAGCAATGACAAGCCAAAGTTAATAATATGATTCTCTGGAGAGTCATAATGGTCAGTTTCCTGAATTGATATGGCGTTGAAATACTCAGATCTCACTTTTTTATATAAATGGATTCACCCATTATATCGATTTAATGCAAAGCAGTTTCATCGCTCCGGAAAAATGAAACGCAAGGAAGAAGAAATCTGAAAAAAATATAAAGTCTATAATAAAATTAGGGAATATAAGTAGTACTTATAATATTTAAAGTACTGGAACCGTTCCAAGAATTTCTGAGAAAGTGTGAATGCCCTAATGATATAAGTATGGAACATTTTTATCCCCTATGAAATATTAAAATCCCCAAATTGCAGCGTAATAGAGTCTAGATCTGAGAATATCGCCAGTGACAGAATCATTTTACGCTAATGTGGCAATTAGTAAATATAAGTAGAACTTATAAGTTTTGTGTACTATAACCCTTTCAAGAAGTTCACAGAAAGAGTGAAAGCCCTAAAGATATAAGTATAAAACATGCCTACCATGATAAAATATTAAAATTACCAAAGTGTAGATTAATAGAGGCAACATTTGAGAAGGTCTTCAGCGAAATAATTATTGTTCGCTAATGTGGCAAATATATGAATAAATAAATATAAAATGAACGTGCTTGTCTTTTTTTTTTTAAAACGAACTGCAAAGAAAAGTATCGAGCGAACCGAATTCAAATACTGGCTGGACTTTTTAGCTGCCTGTTGTCTTTATGACTCTGTATGTTTAAATGGCTGAATAACGTCTAAAGAGTGGCCTCCTCACGGACAGCCCACAATCATTGACAGATAAAAGAAAGGATGTATGAATGTTCTAAGACAACATTCGCAAAAAGATACAGGTTTGATGATAATATATAATAGGTAAAATATATTAAATAGAAATCAATTATATAATCCAAACAGATTGTATAAATGTTCAACAAAAATGTAATTCAATAAAACCGAACACAGCAATGAAGAAACTGGCTATATGGTTTCAGGTTTATCGTTACGTCAATGTTTTCTAGCTCTAGCATAACATCAGTCTTCAACATTTCCTTTTTATTGTAAGAAAGTGTATTTGTCGACGCTCCAAACATTTCCATCAGCACAATTTAGTTAGATAGGTATACCCTTAACAAATCATCCCTTTTTTGCATTCGTTGTCTTGTTGGTATCAAATTCTACATTCTTTTTGCTTAAATTATTCTTAGAATTCTTCGTTGCTTACTCTTTCCGTCCATGTTATTCTGAGTAACTTCTGTTGAAAATCGTCTTTGTTGCCTCCTTTCTTTTCCACACCCGGAAAGGTTTCTTCAGTGCTCAATAACATATAAGAGGAAGATGTAATGGAATAACCTGCCACCCCGATGTGTGTCGGCACTATAGGTGGTAACCGCCTATGAGTATCCGTTAGGACAGCGGACGGGAGAATTGAGCTGGAATCTCCGAGAACTAGCGGCCTTCCGATAGCCACACGCACACAACTGTACTGACTTGCGACGACCGTGCGCATAACTATTACTTCCTTGCTCATACTAACTTTTTCTGCAATAAACCTGTTTGTCCATTCCATATTCCTATTAGGACAGAATATAACAGAGGATTAGTGCATTGATTAGCTTGTAAAATCTAACCTTTCCTGTTCTAGTGCGCGCTTTTGGATATCCGTGTCGCATTTTACATCCCCTGCTGAAACATTTACAAGCAGTGAAAATTTTGTTTATAAGAGCTATGTGAAAGGAAGAAATGCCGTGTTGGAATATATTCGTTCAAACCTTAGAGCCAATAACTGAACACTATGGACAGTCTAACGTTGGGTGACACTGCCCTGAATCACTGCCGACATAAATGATTCTGTAAGTCAGGGCTCTCCTTGCTACGAGCACCAGGATTATTACAGATAACTTCCTGAAGATAGCTCTCTAAAGAACTTATTAAATATTGCACAATATATATATATATATATATATATATATATATATATTATTATTATTATTATTATTATTAAAATGGTATCATAGTGGACACTTCAATATTGAAAGGAACAGAATATAATAATAGAATGGCGTGCGTATGTAATAAAAATTAGTAAATTAACTGTGTTTCCAGTCAAGGATCGTATCTGCGTCCACTTTTGTAGGGTGAGCCACCATTTGATGCGGTATACCGCTCAGGCACGAAGAATGTCTTAGCAAGCGAGGATATATTATTATAAAGTAAAGTACATCCTTTTCAATCAGATTTAGTATCCGAAAATGAAAGTAATTTTTTAACGAATTCATGATTATTTTTTAATCCGATATTTTCTTACTTTAAACTTTATTACAGAGGATTGAAATAGACGCCCCATTATTAATTTATTAAACTGTTTTAGATTCGAAATTGCGCATATATAAATCTTCCTGGAAAATAATCTGAGTGACGATGGTGTACTTCCCTTAAAGAGGGAAAATACATATTTTTTGCTGACATTTTTTTTCTTTGGCAAATTGGATCAAATTTTCCTTACTGACACTTCGAATAGGGCGTCTACTTCAAATAAAATATTTGGCGGATGAATACTAAATCTTTGAATTCTTTAGAAAATTGCTTTACACACACACACAAAAGGAAATACACATGTGCGAGCCTTTATAAGGTTGCGATGGATAAATTGTCGTCTAGATGTACGCAAAAAATGAAAAACGATGTTGACAATGTATTTTAACAGATAAATTTACCAAAATTACACAAATATATCTTGGAATACTAATAATTAAATCTATTCTATACAATCGCCATTGGCTTCAGTTGTGACATCCAGACGACTTCGGAATCTTCTGAATCCTTTCTGGACTGTCCTTGAGCGAAATGAAAAACATGAAATGGCCACAGTTTACATATCGCATTCCAGGGTTTTAATCAAACAAAATTTTATTGTTCTCTGAAATAAAATTTGATCAGTTTAAATGCATATAAACATGAAAATAATGTTCAGCTACATTAGACATTATAAAATACTCTTTAAATCTGGTTCAATTTAACAAAAAATTAAAATTCGGACAGAACTTATGGGATGACTTGATATATAAATCTATCTCTCTCTCTCTCTCTCTCTCTCTATATATATATATATATATATATATATATATATATATATATATATGAAGAAATATAGTCTTAAGATATGCTATATTAATTGGGGTAATGTGCTCAATATCAGAGATAGAGCGTGTGTAAATATAAAAGTGAACATAGAAGTCAACACTTAGAGGCGACAGTCTGTTTCATGCTAAATGCAATCCATGGCCTGACGATTGTATCTAGCATGAAACAGAATGTCGTCTCTAAGTATTGACTTATGTTCACTTATATATATATATATATATATATATATATATATATATATATATATATGGGAATGCGACCCAGCGTTTAACCTTTGGAAAGTGCATACAACCTATAACAGGTGTTTAGCCAAATATTGTGATGGTAATTGGGTTGATGGTATTGGTCGGAACCTGAGGATTTTGTTATACGTCATCGTGACTGGGATACAAATGGCGAAGAAGAAGAAGAAGAAGAAGAAGAAGAAGAAGAAGAAGAAGGAGGAGGAGGAGGAGGAGGAGGGATAAGAAGAAGAATCAATTCATTTCGTATATCAGAATCAAGCCAAGAACCCAAATGTAATATCTTAGAAATGGACATTATTCTTACCTAAAATCTAATGTCTACTCTGAGGTAATATTCAAACTAATTTAGCCAACGTGCAAATCCAATGATCACTGCAATATTTTCTTCTCAAAAGAAGGAATAATAGAAAATCTTAAGTGATGTGTGTGTGCTCGTGAGTGCGGGTGTGTGTAGTGTCTGTGTTTTGTGAGTGAATGCAGAGAAACAAATGTAAAGAATTGACTTTATCAAGGCAAAATGTGTGAATTTATTTCGTCACAAACTTATAAACAAAAGTAAAAAAAATATCAGGATAAAACACGTTGGTAAAAATATTTTTCATTTTTTTGTATTCACATTGTCCATTTGATATATATTGTTTGTTTACACTTGAATTTTTGAACAGAAACTCTCACACACATGCACGCACACTTATATATACATAAATTATATATATATATATATATATATATATATATATATATATATATATATATATATATTATAATTATGTTTTGAAAAAATATTATTCCTTCGCTACTTTTTTAACAAATATTTTTTAAATAAAAAAAATAAATAATTATAAAATAAAAAATAATTATAAAAATAATTATAATTTATGCTCTACTTCTGTATGGATCACTGTTTTTTAAAATAAAAACAAAATACTAAAGAACTCCGGATTATTTACCTAACGTGTTCTTTCGTATTTTTCTACATATCTGCGTGTGTATATATATATATATATATATATATATATATATATATATATATATATATGCAAACGTTGTGATTTAAGTGCATATTAAAATATATGCTTGTATAGTCTTTTAAATGATGTGATATGAACATTTATAAAATATGGCCGTATCTTTCTGAATTAACATATATTCTAAATTAATTTTGATAATAACAATTATTAAATCCTACTCATTTTTAAATTGATCGATCGCAATGTTTACACGTATGAGATACGCGAAGGTTATGCGCAAAAAGTCCCATCAAATTCAACGAGACAACCAATCAAGTGATTTTCTTTAATAAATACGTTCTTGCATGCACCTCAATGCTGGAAGGATGTTAAGATTATGAGGATATGCTCTGTTGGTAACAGACTACCATAGATTTGAAAATGTCTCTCTTCAGGTGTGCCAATCCACGTTGTTTATGTGAATTTCGAACTGAAATCTCCAGTCTGGTGGCATGAGTTCATTCACAGTGTCGGGTATTACAGTATTTAGACTCACTTGAGAAAAAGAAGTAAAAAATAATTGAGCAGTACTAATAAGAAAATCACTAAGTATATCCAGACAAAAAAAAATCTACAAAAGGAAAGAAATCACGGAGAGATTATTTACAATTGATATTGCATTTAAATCTTCTAATATACATGGAAACCAAGAATACGGAAGAGAATTCTACAAGCGAAAGGTGGGAAAGAACAATTTTTTTGACAATGAGAATAATCTTTTGATAATGCGAATAATCTTTTGATAACGAGAATAATGTTTTGATGATGAGAATAATCTTCTTGACAATGAGAATAATCTTTTGATGATGAGAATAATGTTTTGATGATGAGAATAATCTTCTTGACAATGAGAATAATCTTTTGATGATGAGAATAATGTTTTGATGATCTAATAATGTCTTGATGATGAGAATAATCTTTTGATAATGAGAATAATCATTTGATGATGAGAATAATCATTTTTGATGAGTATAATCTCTTGATGAGAATAATCTGTCGATGGTGAGAACAGTGTGTTGATGGTGAGAATGATCTGTTGAAGATGAAAATAATCTTCTGATGATCGGAATAATCTGTAAGATAGTGATATCTAGCTGTGTGAATTCTAATTTTTCATTTATTAAATATGTGTATTACGTATATGCACTAGCGTGTATTATGTGTATACACCGCAGATGTTGCAGTGTTCGGGACAGCATCCACTTGATGTCTGTTCCCTAAAGTAGCGTCTCTTAGGAAGAAGCTGCATGAATTTACACCGCTAGAATACGATGTGAATGACGATGGTTTGGCACTGTGGAAGAGGTATGCTGGGTTTTAATCGTAAAGGTCGAATTAGTGAGTGTAAATACAACAATTCTCATCTAAATAGAGTTTTAACAGCGAGTGACCTCCGACGTTGCGTCCGTAGAAAAAGACTACTAGGTAAAAAGTAATAAATCGTTCACTTGGACAACTTGATAGTTCAGATAGTGATTCTCCATGCATAGATTAGATGTGGCACAAGGCCGAAAGTATGGGGCACTCAGTGAGGATCGAACGCACTACTCAGTTGGCTGTTCTCGCGAGACAAATTCGCTAACCATTACACCGTCTCGAGGTGACCTGACTTTCCAAGCGTAGCCCAGATGTGGCACCAGGCCGAAAGTATGGGGTACCCAGTGAGGATCGAACTAACTACTCAGTCGTAACTGTTTTAACGAGACAAATTCGATAACCATTACACAGTCTCGAGGTGCCCTGATTTTCTAAGCGTAGCTCAAATGTGGCACAGGAACGAAAGTAAGGGGCGCCCAGTGAGGAACGAAGTCACCTCTCAGTCGTAATTGTTTTCCAGCAAGACAAACCTGTTAACCATTACACTACCTTGAGGTGCCCTAACAAGTTCAGGTATGGTAATTTTATTCTGCTCTGGCATTTGTAAAGATAGAGCATGGCAACCTGCATTCGTAGAAACAGCACAAGAGCGCTTACTCCCATTATCCACCTTGACAGTTCAATTTAATTGGCGTCTTAAATAAAAGTAATCTTTTTTTTTAATATCATTCTAGCCATAACGATATCTATAATTGCATTCTTTTGTTAATAAATCATGATTATTTGCTAAATAATTATCAAAAGATTTGCTCGTTTATTCCCCTTTTTCAATATACCAGTTCAAACATAATAGAATTGAAGTCTAGTTTCGTTATTGATCTGCTGAACATCAAGAGACACTTCAAATAACCGTCAAAATTAACTCATTAGTTTCAAATTCTGATTTAGTCAACCGAACTTTTCATTTGCTTCAAATAAAGGAAAGAAAACAAGTATTTATTTTTTTATGTTTCTTTTCACTCTCTCACCTTCACCATCTCTCTTTCTTCCTTCCCTCTTCAAATTCGCTACGACGTTGTTAGTGTGACTTCACTTACCGGTTTCAAGTGTGCTCAACAAAGGCAACACAAAAAAATTCCCTTGTTACATTTTCTCGGAACAGTGTAACAATGGAAGATATATCATTATCATGACTTGGATTGATTCAATTGAATTTATCTTTCATAAATTCGTGTAAGGCTATATTTTGTGCGTGGGTATCCGCAATTTACTTTAGTAGAAGAGAACAGCAAAACTTAACATATGAAAACTGCTTGCCAAATATTTATAAATATTAGTAACAAATGATTTTACACCGGTCGCGCTAATATGTAATTACATAATGCATTTTAAAAGTATATGTTAGTAAATGTTTCCTCCTGGGATAGTTATGTTTAAATAAATTTAATTCTGTCTGTCTGTCTGGATTTTCTTAAAATTGAATCGAATCATTTAAACAAGTGGAAAAATAGTAAATTTACTGCATTCATGATTGTAAGTTATACGACAAGTTTGCTATCTGTCTATATCTCTGAGATGAGGTATTATGATTACTTGCATCATTTACACTACTCGGACTTATTGTCATATGCCCAACGTTTCAGCCGTTGTATTTTTAAAACGAACTCTTTATTTCATCTAGCAGGGTATATTGTTCTAGTTCCCTGTGCCAAGCGCTTTCCGGATGTCTCAGTTATTTCCCTTTAAATCAACTCTTCAAGTTTTGATTCACCAATACTGTGGCCTGGTATTGAACTGTTTGTGAATAGTCACTGAATCTAAGCGACGTCTTTATCCACTGGGCCATATATCCTTGAGGACATCTGTGTATGTATTTTTAGGACTTATAAGTCTAATCTCTCAGCAACCATGTTTTAACAGTGCTAATATTGCATTATTTTCATTATTATTACATTTTTTACCAGAGCTTATATTGCAATTTTTGTTGTTATTCGTTGCTTTTCGCTAGTACTTCTTATTATTGGTTCCAATAGTGTACTCATTTTAAGTTTGGTCGGCTCAGGAGATTTTTGTGGCTTAGCATATGTGCTGATTCTTTAAGTATTCTTATTTTCCAGTGATGCACTCTGTCTACTATGTCAACCTCATCCAATAGTTATCTCACTTTTCCCTCCATATTTGGTCAGCTAATCGTGAGTTTTCTGTCTCGCTTCGTTTTACCACTTTACTATGTTCTTGTACCTTAAAGGGGCGGTCTGTTTCACCTTTTTATTTCATACCACAACTGCACGGGACGCCGTACACACAGTCCTTAGTCATGTTCTCTTCAATGGTTGATTTTCTCGGAAGAGGTGTTTGCAATACAGTTCACAATGGAGCGAGAAAACGACAACAAACTCGCCTTCGGATGTCTTATTATCTGGAACAGATCACGTGTTCATGACTTCCGCTTATAACGCAGCCTATTTTCACCTGACAATACCTCAAGTACAACTCCCATCACTCATACTGTGTGAGGAAAAGGATTGTCTGCTGCTTTCAACATGGAGCAAAATTGATAAGTGGCGACCCAGAGATATACGAAAAAAAATGGCCAGTATAAGCAACGTGACAAATACCCTGCATACATGGCAGCGGCTTCGACAAACTGGGATAGAAGGCTACAAGAGGATAGCAGCACTCAGAAAACAACTTCATTCTGCCTACTCTATGTGAAGGGATTATCGGGAATATATATATATATCTGTGGTCCATATAACATCAGTGGTTCAACAGCGAAACAGCCGAATCACTGTGAATATGGCAATGAAGATGAAGATAACAGTTCGAATAACGTAAATAATGAAAGTAACAAGTTTGCTGTATTAACAATTGCACTTAATACAATAAATTCCAACATTGTGCAAATGGTTGTCTCGAGATCAGCTCTCCATGTAATTATGTCTTGTGCAGAAAATCCATATAGACTTAGTATAATGAAGAAAAATGAACTAAAAAAGAATATTCCTTGCGGGAAATAGAGAAAATCTTAGAAAAAGATATGAAACCGTCTTTGGTAACTTAACACCGTTCTGTTCGATGAAAGGGTATTCGTGAAACGTTTCTCAATCTTTTATAGTCCCACGGCCACATCACGTTGAACCACCAGCTGCTGTACGATCACCGAAGTTAAGCAACGTCAAACCCTGCCAGTGCCTAGATTTTTGACTGCTTCAGAATACGTGGTGCTGCAAGTTTGGATATGCGGAAAGGGTAAAAGATAGTGGCTAGGAATTGTTAATCAGAGGGCCGAATTTCAATTCGAGCAATGTTCGTAATATTCACTTAATCGCAGATAGCTTGGAAAATGTATGAATCAACACATTCTCCACTCAAAGCTATGACTTAATTAGTAATATTTGTAACACTAAAACCATTATTACCACGAAACATTAAAAATAAATTGAGTACTAAAACATTCAGTAATTAAATAACCTATAGAGATTGATATGTCGCTAAACAAAAACAACTAAACAACAATCTACGTGGCAATCATATTTGCTTAAGTGAGATTAGATTATCACTAGACTGCATATGTTCTGCATCCAGTGAATATGAAAATTCATTACATTAGTAATGGCCGGAGAAATCAGTTTATCAACCAACGTTCCATAGATTGAGGTATAATATATACTGTTTATTAACCAATTACGCGTGAAGATCGCAATCTTTTGACGATGAATAACTCTTTATCTATGTGTATTCAATTTATTATCAAATGATTTAATACATTTGCTACGTTAATATATTGTTATTTGAAATTAAGTCTTTTTTGTAGATTTTCAGAACGTTTTTCACTCCATATTGTTGTCTTTTTCCATTGCAATATAAAAATGGAGGAAAATATTTTAGTTTCTTGATAAATCTTATTTGAATGTAAATTCTATTTTTATATGATAAATATTTTATAATGTTTTTTACATATGTTGTAAATTATATAGAATAACAAAAATGCAATTATTTGCATTTGCATTCGGACTATTGTCTTCATCTTTATTGTTATAAGTTTCGCCCCCCCCCCCTGGGCACATCGGAGGAGTCGAGCGTTGAATTAAATGAGAATTTCCGAGCAAAGCATTCAGCCTTGTCGGTAGAGGAGGTCAAGACCTCGAACTGGTTGAATAAAGGAGGTATGGAGGGCTTTCTGTTGTTTAGGACACTCTTGCAGAGCCGCCAATAATCTTTGCAGCCAAATTTGCGAGATGCAATACGCTCCTTCATCCGAGCAGCAAATATTGACTTAGCTTCGTTGAGGACACGCTTACACTCGTTACGGGCGGAGGCAAAGAGACGTCTATTGCAGTCCGACATGTCGCTACGAAATAGGTGAAAGAAGTGGTTCCTATGGGCAATGGGGGCTGAGCAAGCAGTGGAGAATCAAGGGGAGGAGTGCGACTTGACCTTAAATTTCCTTGAGGGGAAGAAAGCGTCGATTCCAGCTTTAAGTTAACTATCTGCGTGAGGGAATGAGAAATTGAGAAATTGAGTGTTTGAATGCCAGCCCGGTCAGTAGTAGCATTCTCGAGCCACTTGGTATGATGTGCGTTAAAGTCACCAAACACGAATATGTGAGAAAACGGGTGGAGAGAGAGGGCCTTGTCTATGCTGTCAGATATGCTATCGAGTATCCCACAGTCTCGAGAGGATGGAGAACGATAGAGGAAGAAGAGATAGTTTACGGCATTGAGGAGAGATAGTCGGAGACACATGTATGAATGATCTGGCGATTCGAGGGACAACTCTCTGGCCAGCGGGAGATGGTCCTTGACGTAGACACCAAGGCCATGCATGTGGGTTAGAAAGTCTTTCCTGAGGAGAGGAAGGTAGCCGCGGATCGAGAGATCAAAGGAGGGAATAGACGAGACAAGGTTTGTCTCACACAGATCCAGTATATCCGGGCAGGTTACAGTGAGGAAAGATTCCATACTGCAGAAATTTGTTCTAATGCCACGGATGTTGGAGAATGAAATGTTGAGGGGTTTAGGTGATTTTTGAAGGGCTGGTTTAGGTTTACATTTTTGGTACATTTGAGTCTTCATGTGGAGTAATTGTTGGAAGATTAGAAGGCCTGAAGTATAGAGAAGCAGATGATTTTCGACCGCAACATGAGCAGAGAGGAGTTGGCACAGCCTGCATCATAATGTGGCCTCATGTTTGCCCACCGGAGGCGAGTGCAGGGACACCGTTCCATGCGCGTCATGGCACTACAAACACCCCGGTATTATACAATTGTTGATCAGAGCGGCCGCTCAAAATACCTGGGAAATGATTTGACAGAGGACGGTAAGTGCGATACTGAGATCGGTAGACATATTCAGATGGGCAAGGACGCATTTCAAAAGCTGAGCAGAGTATTGAAAGACAGGAGGATTTCTTTGGTAACAAAGAAAAGAGTATTCAGCTGTTACATGACATCTGTCCTCCTTTACGGCAGTGAATGTTGGAGGGCCTCCTCCAAGATGAAGAAGAGACTCAAGGCGACGGAAATGTGTTTCCACAGAAGGATGCTGAGGATATCATGGACCGAGCATGTGAGCAACGAGTTGGTAATAATGGAGGGGATGCAGACAAGGAGGAGTCTTATACTTAACATCAGGAAGTGGCAGCTGAAGTTTCTGGGATAAGTGAGTCTGGCAAATCTGATACTCACAGGTCGAATAGAAGGAAAGAGAGACAAGGGAAAGCAACGCATGACATACCTTGCGGTCTTAATCAAGTTGATGAGAGAACGTGGTTTGAGGGAGTGGGGCAGAATGGCTAAACTTATTTATAGCCACAAGGGATAGGTTCAAATGGAGAGTCGTGATCGCTTACGTCCTGAAAGGACACGGCACATAAAAAATAGAGAGACGGTGAATTTCGAACTGCAAATGTCATTAATTTTCAAGTTGTCTTGAATCTGATAGCATGAGTTCAGCCGTTGGTGGGAGATTATAGACTTCATATCGGTGCAAAATAATAATAAGAAGAATCGGACAGTACGAATTAAAAAAAAATACACTAAATATATACAGAAAGAAATGAATCTAGAAAATTTAATGTATTCAACGAGAGAGAAGATTACCATTAGCATTGCAATTAAAATTTTGTAAATCAAATTTGACTGGAAACCAAAAAGACAGAAGAGATTTCTACAACTGAGAAACACAAGAGAACAATCTGATGGAATCAAAGTTACAGTTATGCCAAGCAATTTCAAATGTAAGATGATGAGAGCTAGCTGCCAATCTAGTACAGCGATTAAATCCATAAAATATCGTCAGAATATTTCCCATGAAAATATGTATAGAAACGGTACTGGGAAGTTCCATTATGGCGCTGGGAAAATGAGTGAAATCATGATGTCGTATAAGCACTGTTAATATTGCCGATTCGTCTCTAGATTTTGTCAATAATCTCTAGATACATAGCAGAAGCACCGGACAGATGTGTCAACCAAATTTAATGCATGGACGAATGGGAGGGTTATAAATACATAAGATAGATTCTGTAGACCGACACAGTAAACCAACTGTCCTAGCACCAGATCTAGCAATTTTTTCACAATAATCTTACCAGTCGATATAACATGGAAACATTAAAACACCGAGAAGGTGAAATAGGTCAATCTCCTGGAGATTAGCGTCTGCTATACTGATGGAAGCCAAAAACGTTCTCTAAGGCTATTAAAACAGATTAGTTTAGATTCAAGGCGTTAAACCTAACAATACTTTTTTCTTGTCCTAATTATCAAACTTCATTCTTTAAACCAGCTTCCACTTTCCCTCTACGAAGTCTATCGGACTTACTATATAGACAGGCATCAGTAGTTGTGTAATCAGGATAGATACCCAGTCGGTATCGGATGGCATTGGAAATTTCATGATGATAATTCAGAAACAAAAAAGATACTGAGATAAAGACCCGGGGAGCATTGATGCAAAAAGAGTTGCCGTTGAAGGCAATTTTAATTTCGAGATTTGATAAAGACTGAATAAATAAAAGAAATCATCCAGGAATGCCATAAACGTTCCAATTGTGAAAGACTCTAGCATGCCAAAACTTTTCTAATGTCTTCGGAACAGATATGGCTTTACCATTGTTATCTAAAGCTTGACAGAATCTTTCAATAAATATTAACGCATCAGCAGTTGAAAAAGTGTGGTGAGGCGAGATTCTTGATAAATGCAGAGATGGCTCTAATACTTTATGAAAATGTGGTTGAAAACAATTAGGTCGATTCTTACAAGCGACAGAGATGCTATAAGTAATATAGACGGAATTATATACATATCAGTCAGTAGAGACATAGTCCTAAGTCAGGCAACGTTACTCCAGATGAGATATAAGTAGGAGTGGAAGAGACTTTACAAGCAAGACACTCTGCTTTATAAACAACAGGGGATAAATCCTAAAATAGAATTAAGAGAAGCGAGATAAATCATTTAACTTTATTTAGCACATTATTACAGAATTTTCTCGAAAACCAAACTTGTTTGAGGCGATATGTTGTCATATTATGTACGTGAACAAAGTTTTAGCCCCATTAAGGGCACATTTACAATTGGTAAGAGCGGGTACAAAGAAGCGCCTGTTTTTTTTTTTTTTTTGGGGGTTCGTGTGGGGGCTTCTATCATGTGACTGCACCTCAAAAGTTATTCCGGTGGCAATGTGAAGAGTATGGTTTCTTCTTGTATTTCCGTGATAACTCAAAATCATTGATGCCGACACTTATACAATAAGAAATCTCATTTTCACAAACTTTCAGGATGGTTAAAAAAATGCGCACGAACAAATGACGAAGGCAGTTTCCAAATTTTTTGACAGAATATTTTTTTTTTGCCAAATTACTCTGTATTCTTTTTCTCTCCATCAACTTTCTTTGACATAGGGAAAGCTACTTGTGGTTAAAAGAGAAAATAATCCACTGAGACAAAAAATGTCTGGAAAGTGCTTTCATCACTAGTTCAGCTACGATAAATCTGCGTCCAGGATCTTACAATATATCACTATTCTTGGTAGATTTCATATTGTCACAGTGTGGAAGACTCAGGCAAGGGGAAAAGATGATGGAGAGAAAAGAAAAAGAATACAGATTTATTTGGCAAGACTGAAATAAAAAATTGAAAATAAATTTTACAGTTCGCAGTTTGTTATATATATATATATATATATATATATATATATATATATATATATATATATATATATATGTGTGTGTGTGTGTGTGTGTGTGTGTGTGTGAGAGAGAGAGAGAGTAATGGACATAGAGAGTTGGGTAATCAGGAGAACAGTTGATTGAAATTGCCTCTAAATTTTTGTGGATTATTGTTGGTTGGAAAGCATGGGCCACAGTGGAGTTCCACAATCGACAAATGCGAGAAAATAAAGCTAGCAAAGAACTTACGGCTATATATAGCCAGCTAATTTGTAAATTGATATCTACGCCAGTATAGTACTGCGGTTAAATCTATAAAGTCTGGCTGTCATAATGAATAGCTTATCCATTAACTTTATTTAGCACACTCTTGCAGAATTTTCTCGAAAACCGAACATTTTTGAGGACATATGTTGTGTCATTATGTAAGATGCACAATGAAGACGATGGGTAAGTGACTGGAGCTGAGCAGCCATATAAGGATAAATAATATTGCTGATTTTTATTTTGTTCTTATCAAGGAGCTCAATGTAAACAGCAGGAAGACCAGACCATATGTAGCAGTAATATTCTAAGGATGGACGATAGATAGACTTATAGATATATAAGATTCCGGAATGAAAAATTGTCACGAATGACACAGTGAAACGACCTTCTTATCAGCTGACCTAACAATGTATTCAATAAAGACTTTGAACTTCATGTCAGCTGAGAATGTTAGCCCGAGAGGGCACCACGAGTCATTTTCCTGGAGGTTAGCATCATCCATGATGATGGAAAACAGAGAGGTGCTTCGCAGATGATGATTGGAGGGAAATATAATTTTGGAGACGTTAAAATTGACAAGCCATATCTTGCCCCAGTTAGCTAAGGGCGTGAAGTCGTTTTTGACATTGGTTGCATTTTGACCTTATTGGACTGGTCAGTCTTACTAATGAGGAATAAATGGTTGTGTCGGCAGCGTAGATGCCAAGTTGGGAGGTAATGTCATCAGGAAGGTCGTTAATGGAAATTAAAAACAGCGTATAACCAAAGATGAAACATTGGGGGATAACCGTTTTGGTATGAACGGATCTTCATTAATGATCATTCTGGTTTAATTTCATTTCATGATTTGATAGAATCAGCTCAAAAATTTTGCATTTATTTACATATCTCTTTAGATTATGAATATGTATTTTCTTTCCCATTCTTTATTTATATCTTTCGTCTGTTTTTTTTTTCATTCGTCCGTTTGTTCGCTTGTTCATTCGTTTGTTAATTCTTTCTTTGTTTTCTTTATTTCTTTTTAATCTAACATTTCCATCTCTTGTCTAATTCTACTTTGTTTTCATCTTTTGAATATTTTTGTTCCTCCCTTCTTCCCACCCCTTTCGTTCCTTCGTTCTTTCCTTCTTTATATTTTCTCATTTTCTGTAATTTATTCTCATTTTTTTCTTCTCTAATATTTAATTTAATTTCCTCGTTATTTATATATTTATTTAGGTTCTCCTGTCGATGCCTATTTCTTCGTTAATTTTTGGCTTTTACTCTCTTTCTGTCTTTAATTTTCTTCACCTATCGCTCCTTCTCCATTCTCCTCTTATTTTTATAAAGTTCTTTCCAGAATTTTCTTATTGTTGTTAGTGTTTGCTTTCTCCTTTTTCTCTCTTTTTCAACTACTTTCACTTTCTTCTCTTTATGTTCTCACTTTTCATTCTTTCTCTCACTTATTTTTACGACATTTTATTTCTTCAGTGTTTTTCGTATTTTTATTTTTGCTTTTATTTAATTTTTCCGTTTTTTGTGTCTTTCCTTCAGCCTTCTTTCCCTCCGTAAATTTTCAGCTTCTGGAGAAGACCTGTATGCTAGACCCTGTCAAAGGCTTTCTATTTATCTGAAGCTACAGTCCGGATTTGTCTAGAGCATGATAGACTCTTCCCGCAATTATCGTCAGGACATTAGCAGTTGACCTGGAGAAACGAAAACTGTATTGCGTGTCGAAGAAAATGCCCTGCTGTGAGAGATGAGGGACCAATTCAGCATTGATTAAGGCTTCTAAGAGGTATATATATATATATATATATATATATATATATATATATATATATATATATATATATATATAGAGAGAGAGAGAGAGAGAGAGAGAGAGTTCTGATTATCAAAATCTGAGTAATATATTTTGATTTTCTTTGAAAACTTTTAATGATGATTGCCCAGTCATCTAAGAGAATAATAGATTTCAATAAAGGATTTAATCACTGCGTAGGAAATGTTCGCCGTGACGTCCGCCGTTGGCTCTGTTCCATTTTGTAATATAATTGATGCGTTATTTTAAAGATTCGGCATAATTACATTTTCCTATTGAGGAATCATCGTTCTTTTCATTTCCGGTTTTCTTCTAATGAGGACTTTAATCATGTCGTCATTTCTTGATCTTTTTTTTGTTGGTCAGAATCTACTTGACACAAAAATAGATCCTCGGTTTTAGTAAAAGAAAAAGAAAATATGTGAAGGATGAACAGTCGTAGAATGATTAAAACTAATACATAAGTTGCTAATATGTAATAGATTAGGTTTAAGAAAAATTGAAGAACGTAAGAGTTAACGAATACGATTAAAAATGATGAATAAATGTAAAGAAGAAACAAAATAAAAGTCAGTTTAACGAAGCGTTGAAAAAGAGAGGAAAATGTGGAAAACAATTAAAGAGTAAAATAAAATAGAGGAAAAAATACAGGAAACAAAGTTTTTATGATACAATTTCGTATATTGATATGTAAACGCAAACATCAGAAAGAAAGAAAGAAAGAGAGAAAGAAAGAAAGAAAGAGAGAAAGAAAGAAAGAGAGAAAGAAAGAAAGGAAGGAAGAAAGAAAGAAAGGAAGAAAGAAAGAAAGAAAGGAATAAAGAAAGAGAGAAAGAAAGAAAGAGAGAAAGAAAGAAAGGAAGAAAGAAAGAAAGGAAGAAAGAAAGAAAAAAGAAAGAGAGAAAGAAAGAAAAAAGAAAGAAAAAAAGAGAGAAAAAAGAAAGGAAAACGAAATAAAGAATTAAAGGATTAATTAAAGAAAGAAAGAATTAAAGAAAAAGAAAGAAAGAAAAAAGATAGTACGATAAGAGAAAAAGAAGAAAGAAAAAAGGAGCGGTAACAGACTCTGAAAAAGGAAGAAGTGAGATAACAAGAAATGAAATGAAGGAAGCTTCAGCAGACAAACACGGAAAGAAAGAAAGACAGAAAGAAAAAAGAAAGAAAGAAAAAAGAAAGTGTGAAAGAAAGAAAGAAAGAGAGAAAAAAGAAAGAGAGAAAGAAATAAAGAAAGATACAATAACAGAAAATAACAGAAAAGAATACAACAATAAAGAAAAAAAACATGAAGTCCTAAAAATAAATGAGAAAAAGAAAGAAAAGCACCAATCTATTAATAAGAAAGTGAAAGCAATGGGGAAAAGAAAGAAATAAATAAATTACTATAACAGAAAAGAAAAGGGAAACGGTAACGAAAATTAAAAAAAAGAAGCTCAAGAAAAACAAGCTCAACAGAAAAGAAACAGAGAGAGAGAGAGAGAGAGAGAGAGAGAGAGAGAGACAGAGAGGGGGAAGCAGGCTGAAGGAAAGATACGGAAAAATAAAAATAAAAGCAAAATTAAAAATACGAAAAACACTGAAGAAATAAAAAGTCGTAAAAATAAACGAGAGAAAGAATGAAAAGTGATAACATAAGAAGTAAGTGAAAGCAGTTGAAAAAGAAAGAACGAAAAATAGAAAGCAATAAGGGAACACTAACAAAAATTAAGAAAATTATAGAAAGAAATTTATAAAAATAAGAGGAGAATGGAAAAGGAGCGATAAATGACGAAAATTAAAGAGAGAAAGACAGTAAAAGAAGCAAAATGCAACGAAAAGACAGGCATCGACAGGAGAACATAAATAAATATATAAACAAGGAGGGAATTAAATTAATTAAACTTAAACGGAAGAATAAATTGAGAAGAAAATGACCAAAAATGAGAAAATATAAAGAAGGACGGAAGGGAAGAAAGAAGGAAATAAATAAATAAAAAAAGAAAGAAAGAAAGAAAGAGAGAAAGATCATAAATATTGAAAAGAGAAAAAGAAAGTGGAATTAAACAAGAGATAGAAATGGTAGATTAAAAAGAAATAAACAAAACAAAGAAAGAATTAACAAAGGAATGAACAAGAGAAGGCACGAAAGAAAGAATGAAAGAAAAAACAGACGAACGATATAAATAAACAATACAAAAGAAATACATATTCATTATCTAAAGAGACACATAAATAAATGAAACAAAGAGAGAAAGACAAACTCGGTATCTTAACGTCGTGATATGTCTGATTGTCTCCAATGATTAATTCTCCCAATTCTTACATTCAATTTCCTCGTTATTACAAAGGAATTATATTTTGTAAAGCAATTCAAATATACGACGTTACTATTTGATTGAAGATTTGTGCCAATGATTAAATAAAGACTTTGACGAAAGAAATCTTTCCTAAATACATGTGATTTGTCTCAAAACTCGCAGGAACTTTTCAGCAGAGAAAATTATCGTATATTTATACGCATTGATCAATGTTTTCTATGTCTAGATATCATATTTAAATTAGTACGGCGCAAGGCCAGGTTAGAGGAGGGGCCATTTTGAAGGTTTTGCTCCACGAAAATGATTTAAAAACTAATGTCAGAAATAGAATGATGTTAGTTGAACAAAAGAAAAATGTCCACTACTTAAGTGATGTGGCTCATGGATATATGTTTATTTTGAAAAGAGAAAGATTTCCGAATTTCATATTGCTGATTTCGCAGGTTACAAAATACTTAGTATTTGGTATATGTAATTTTCCAAAGTAATTTTGACGACTAAAATGTTGGTTTTCATTTCAAAACTATATTTAAAACTGAATTTTCCCCCTCATCTGCAAAGGTTTGAATAATATACTCTATACATAAAGTCCCCCAGTAAAAAGTCTGAGAATCACGAAAAGTCGAAAATTATATATATATATATATATATATATATATATATATATATATATATATATATATATATATATATATATATATATATATATATATATATGAGTAAACATTGAAGTTAACACTCAGAGCCTCTGTGTATTGACTTCAATATTTACTTTTTATTTACATACGCTCTATCTGTGATATTGAGCACTCTATCCCATGAATATAGCACACCTTAATACTATATATATATATATATATATATATATATATATATATATATATATTGTGTGTGTGTGTGTGTGTGTGTGTGTGTGTGTGTGTGTGTGTGTGTGTGTGTGTGTGTGTGAAACCAAAGCAGGCGCCGCAGGAAGTAAGGATTATTAGAATAAGTAGGATAGAAAAGGAATGCCCTTTGATATGAAGTAGTAAATATTGTAGTATTTAAAGAAGTACCTAAGCGGAAGCCACTGTCCATGGGCGTGGAAGTTCAGTGGGAGAGACTGCTGAGTTGAATTCTCTCCTTATAACAGGAATAAGGATGAATTTGTGGGCGATTCGACTACCTGGCGGTAGAATGGCCTATTGTAGTTGTAAAGATCCGACCTAATGTCCATCTGAACATTTGTCATATAAACAATAGTCTTAGTACTTTGCGTCTGTTGAAAAGACGCTGCAGAACAGAAAATTAGTCAGCCAGCCACAAGACTGCATAAATGACTTTGAACTCTCTCAATGCTAAAAATTGAGTAGTGATTAATTCCAGCCGTGATTACCCAGTAATATTCCATTTTGATTTAGTCTGCTTCTTGTCAAGATGTATAACAGAATGAACATATACTTACAAGGAAATTAGAATGAACTGACCGTTTTCTTGTATCTTATGGAATAGCTTTGATATATAGGATTTAATTGAGGTGTGTAATGTACTTGAGATCGGATAGACGCTCTGTTTTGACGAAGTAACTGGTTAAGTAATAACAAAAACCAGGTTTGCAGATATATCGTATATTAAACAGTAAGTACACTAGAATAGTGCTCCATCCATTCATGGTTCCCCGAAGCATTCTGTCCTATTAACCTTATAGTAGGCGGAAGAGTCTAACAGACTCTTTAGAGGGAGGACATCACAACACGCTCAATCCATGAATCGTAATTGAGAGAAAAAACGTTCATTGCGACTGGAGAAATTTCAGTGTCTGTGTGGTGATGATTAAATGAGAAAATATTTTATGGAAGAATGTGTTGGAGTTTTTAAGGAAATAGTTCTTATATTTCTTGTTTTATGCAAATATGATTTCACGACGTATTCATTCATGACTCAATATTGTTTTGTCTTTTATAGCTTTAAGTAACTTTTATGTTATACTCTTCCTATTTTTCCTTGATATTCTAACCACATTCGCAAATTCGTTAATTAGATGAAGCACAATATTTTCACTCTGCTCTCACAGTGTTCATCACGTGTAAGTTTTAAATTGTCTGGGACTTTTTACCTCATCATGTTTCCCAGAAATTTAAAATGTCTTCTTCCATATTGTAACTAGCAGTTTCATTTTAGATCATATTTTTCTAGAAATTATTATTGAATGCATTGTTTTTTTACAACTTCTCACATAAAACTTATCTTTGTCGCCATGTCTCGTTTTTGTCCAGTATTCACAGTAACATGGGCAATTAGATATCACATAGTGTTTTAGCCCTGTGTTCTTTCTTTCTAATGACATTTTTTTTTTACATTTGCTGGAAAAGAAATTTCGCTGTTCAAATGATTTTTTGTCGTTGTTGTACTTTTAAGATATTTGACTTCAAAGTTCGAATAACCGTAATTTTTTCATAAATTGACAGAAACAATAAAAATCCTCTGGATTAAATGAAGATATTTTGCAAAATTTAAGGGATTATATCATAGGAAGAACATACCATGGAATACAACTAAATAAAAAACAACGGAAATGGAAATAGAAGATTTACAGTTTCAAGCAATGACGTATAGATAGCGTTTATGTTGCAACTCTAAAGAATAAAACGTAATTACAAAATGGCAGCAGAAAAAAGCATTTAACTTTGTACACATGTCATGAATAGCTTACTCTCGCACCCAGGTAAGAGATACATGCAGCCTCCCTATAATTAGAATGACTGTGTCATGTTTGATTGATTGACATGTTTTTAAAAATTTTCTCAATTATTTGGGGGAAATTAAAAGCCGAAACATTTTGTTTATAATAAGAGTGAACATTGCAATACGAATTTTTTTGAGATATGATTTTTCAAGATATACTTTCTACTATTTAACCCATAGAAGTGTGGAGAAATAATTGATTCATACCTCTTGCCTATCCCTTACCTTAAGCGGGCATGCCCTCGGCCCAACTAAAGGATAATTGAAATTTAATTTAATCAGGAATGCATGAGAGTAACGAGAAAGTTTGAAGGAAAATAGCAACGAAAATTACTTAGAATAAGAAAGTAGTCGAAATTACTGGGAAATATAATAAGGAACGTTTTGTTGGAGGTAAACTTGTGAGTTTTATTTTAAAGTCTCTGTACATATTGAAGTCAAAAAGGGCCGGAGAGAAATTGCCAGTATCTAGCCTAACATGGATGGCAGGTCATCTTCTGGAAGGGAGCGCAAGGAGACAAATATTACTGATAGTACGGTGGGAAAGGTGGAGAAAGCTTGGGAAATTCACGTCCTGAATTGTTAAGGTACACAGACACACACACACACACATGGAAAGGCACGCAAACACACACGCGCATACATATATATATATATATATATATATATATATATATATATATATATATATAATGACGTCACACATTATGAAATTGACAAAGTCCGACAATTATTTTAAGACATTTTATGTTTATACATTCTTTTTATATATACAAATATTTAAGTAAATGTTTGTTTATAATAAACAGTATTAAACAAGGTTTACCGGCCTGAATGTCCGAGAAATGTCGTCAGGCAGATAAATGTTGTTTGATACTGTTTATTATATATATATATATATAATAAATAATTATATAAATACACTTTCATAAAATAAAACATTATAATTTTTAATTTGAAACTTTTTCTATATATATATATATATATATATATATATATATATATATATATGTGTGTGTGTGTGTGTGTGTGTGTGTGTGTGTGTGTGTATCTGTGTCTGTTTGTTGGTGCTTTTGGGTGTGTAAAAATTCGGATTTAAATAAGATACACCGATGGAAATACAATATGAATAAAGACAAAAGGAAAAGCTTAACACCTAACATAGTTTACCATTATCATTGTCGTAGCATATCTATGGACGATAATGGGCATGTCCCCATTCACATAAATACAGTAGTACTACTGTATGTTGGTCTGCAGTTGCAGATTCATTGTGGAATTCACTTGACTCCCTTCTAGAAGTTGACTACTTTTTCTCCGCGCCGATGTCGAATCTTATGCATTGTTCTCGTCCTAAGTATTATCATTCATTACCAACCTTCGTATAATTATTCTATTCACTAACCTTCCCTAGGTTACAGCACATATACAGTTACCTTTAAGAATATTTTAGAGCATTATTAAATTTTAAATTTTAAAAACTTAATATTTTTACTCCGCTACACTTCTGTTTATAAATACCTCTTTCAAAAAAAAAAAAAAAAGGCCCTTACATTATATTGTTACATTGCCTCAGGGGATGAAACGCGTTCGAAAAGTCAATTTTTTTTTTTCCACTTTGTCTTTATTTTATGTACACACACACACATACTCGTGTGTGTATGTGTGTACGAGTGTAAGTGTGTGCGTGTGTTTGTGTGTGTACATGTTTAATTAGAAACCAACGAAAGTTTCCTGTTGATTATATTTTTAATATATAATTTTATTTAATTTCCGGTTTTTATTGGTTAATAAAACTTCCCATATCTAAGTACTTTTCGTTAACAGTTCCCATTCTCAGAGATGTTTTTGGCTTTTGTGTCGTCATGTTATTTTTATTTAATGTATCGTGTAGCGCGTCGCCTTTTCTTTTTTATCCCGTTTCCTGTATTCGGGCGTATCCTGTCAACATCATAAAGAAAGTGAAAACAGCAACAGCATTTTCTTACTGTGAAAACAAAATAGCAAAAGAGAAACATAGAAAAAATGCACCAAGCGTGGGAACCAGCATATTAAATTTATTTCATTTACAACTCGTAGAAGACACACACAACCCAACTTGATAAAATAGTTTAGGCCATGGTATTTCAAGTTAGGCTATAAACCGGGTGTAACAGCAAAATTGTCCAAATCATGCAACACCAAAATTGTCCAACTATTAAATCATTATTTGAACCGTTCTATCTTAGAAATGATTCAATATATCTTACTGGAATATTATGAGGATTATACTTTGAACAATAAAAATGTATTTCGCATTAAGTCGAAACGATAATCCATTTTGTTGAAGGAATATTCTCGAAAGTGTAATCTGTGATTATGTGAAGCAAGGTAAAAAGATATTTCTATTTTAGTTCTTTTTGTAATTTGATTTAGTTTTTTTTTTTTTATTACAAAATCCCAACGAGTTGAATTATTAGGATGGCTACAGCACAATTTAGATGTAAATCCTATGTTTTGTAAACAGTATAAATATTCTATCGTTCGGGTCTGTGATTGTGATTTAAAAAAAATGAAGACCAACTAAACTTAACCTATTTTAGGATTTGGGGCATTTCATTTTACCATTGTAAAGTACAAATTAGATATATGTATTGCTTATAGCAGGACTGCTAGACAAATTCCTATCCACACTAGCTACGAGTATTGTGTGAAAGATATTATTGCGGATGAAAGTTTATAAAAACAAAGGATTTTAAATTCCGTAAAAGTTCCTGGAGCAACTACAACAAAATCAAGTACAACGAACACTTGCTCTATGATCGAAATTACTGGAACAGTGATATAGATTTTAGACGATTTCTCGCCTTTATAGTAAGGACCACGTTAAGCGACATGGACTTATCATCTGATCATTTAATCGCAAATTATCTGTCGTTTAGAGGCCTGAGATAATCTTTGTTTGCTTTGTATCTGCATGGCTGATGATAACATCCTGGAGAATGGCTCTTTTCCCTTTCTCTAATGTTTTCCGCTGACATGAGGTCGGAATATGACATTGATTTGATTGCTTGGTGTGTTTTTAGGAGAGTTAGTTCACTGTATCGTACTGGACAAAGTTTCTCGCCTGAATCTCTTTTACACAGTCTTAAGTCCACCATGTTTTCACGCATTGAATATGGCTCCCACATTTGGGCTGGTGATTCTGATATGTACTCAGACATTCTTAATAAAATACAAAGATTCCGCAACGTTATTGTTCTTCACCTGGCATTTCGGCTCCAGTCACTTTCTCACCGCCGTGACATACCTTTCTTGCGCATTTTCCATGAATATTCTTATCGTAATTGTTCTTTGCTCTTTATTGCCTCGATATTATATAATTAAGCGGAGTACTAGATTGGCTTGGTGGCAATATCTCATCCGTTTACAGTTGAAATGGTTAGATGCATCCATCATTTCTATGCTAACAGTTGCTGCTATCGCAATTTTCACGTGTGGAACTCTCTTCCAGCTAACTGCTTTCTAGTTAACAGATCCGTCTGTTTAATTCTTGTATTTTTATTGTTCCCTCTACTTAATAATGGTTTATATTTCACATATTCTCTTGATTCATTAAACCCTGACGTCATAGTGGATTTATTACTTTGCTTGTGGTGAAATTCTAAAATAAAGTGTAATAACTGAATAACGTTGACATTTCAGTTGAGTATGACATTTGGAAGACCAGTACCTTTCCTATGACATTTGGAAGACCAGTACCTTTCCTATGACCATCTGGTACTAAGATTATATTCATAACTCGACCACGATATACCAGAATAAACCTGGTTTGTCCCCAAGACGAAATGGAAAAGAAGATAATATGCTACATTTGAATGGATCTGACATTCTAAAGTATGAAATAAATTACTTATAAAAGGGGGTATTGCTCGTGCACGCTGGCTGATTATCATCAAATCAGTCTCTACATTATTTCTGGCGACAAAGTTATCGCGAGTTTTTTTTTTTTTTTTTAAGTTACTGTTAGTGTTTTGACCATACTCGCATTAATTTTATTCATGCATTCAAAGAGAACGACATTCCTATACACAACATTGTTATTTTTACTACTTTGTATCAATGTTAATTTCGATGTTTTTAAATCGTTTAAAGACCACATTTAACTATGTAAACAAAAATAAATAATTTACTACTAGAAAGGCATCATGATAAATAAAATATATTTTCTCTTGAATCCATGAATAGAGAATTTATTATACAAAAGACGATTTTCATCGATTACAGCCATAGAAGTTTTCTGTAAACTCTAATACATGGCTTACTTCAAATTTTGACTTGCAAGAGTGGATTAAATAAGAAACAAGTGTGGAGAAATTATTGATTGTAATCCTCGAGCCGCTTTTTCTTTGCAAGATATCATGTAACTACGATTGTTAAATTTTATGAATCCTACATACGTCTATTCCGGTGTATGTTTAGTCTTTAATGAATATCTAGGATGGTCAAAATGTCCGTCACGTTAAGGGTCGGTCGTAAAATGCAGAGAAGTAGAAGAGAAATGGGGCAGACAATAGAAGAAGACTTTACCTGCGTTGTAGACTGTATTCTGCCGCCATTTCTAATTGTACGGTCGGCTTGAAAATAGCACACGATTTACTTCTATTAGTGGTTAGTAAAAGGCACTCAGATTTCGTATATTAAAGGCATTCTTTTCTTGCATTGGTTTATTTAAGGCAATATTATTCCATGACTAAAGAGCAAAATCCGAATAAAATTATGAAAGCAAAATTGCTGATGCCCCTACGGAAGAAAAACAAATGTTAAAATAAGAATAAAATTTAGGGAATAAAACAGGATGTAAAATTTTTTGGAAATTCGATTTAGAAATGAACAGAAGGAAATCTAAATGTATATTAAAGAATATATATATATATATATATATATATATATATATATATATATATATATATATATATATATATTTTACTAGAAACGTTTAAAATTGTGTAATTTATGTTTCCATATATATATATATATATATATATATATATATATATATATATATATATATATGTGTGTGTGTGTGTGTGTGTGTGTGTGTGTGTGTGTTTTGTACTATCAGGCTTCCCTGTTGGTTATCCCTTCCCAAAGTAAGATATAATCAGTGGTAGAAATCTTTGAAACAAAGATTCTAAATGAACATTTTATTCATAAATTGGCTGTAAACATGAAAGAGACTATTTGTATTCATTCAGATAGCTAAACATAATAATTTTAGCAATTATTAAACAAATGAAACATGGTGAATCGGAATAACATTTAACAGGTGTTGACAGAAATAAAATACATATATTTCCATAAATGAAAAACATAATGATGAAAAAATTGAAATGAAAATAATGTTTTTTCTTAAATAATTCCTATTTAATGCAGGTAGAAAAACCCTTTTTTTATTTTGGAGCAAGTAAAAATGAATTACTTCCATTTCCAACTCTTGAACAAGCATCATATTATTCACCATGACAAAACAAGTGTTGCATAAGCTGAAGTCAAGTAACTTTCATTGACTGAGCTTGTGATTTATTAATAGTAATAAAAAACTCAATCTTAGTGGGAATTGCAATCGTTTAAAATCAGCATCAAACATTCTTGGAATCAGTACAGTTTCTACATTTCCTTGACCAGTTATAAGAGCTTCTAACAAGTTAGATAACATTTTCTACACAGAGACGTGTACCATTGCATAAATTTGGAGGATAAAGATTTCTTAGTAGCAGTAATGGTCGTTCTTGTTTTAATATCAACTTGTGTCATGGCATTCTAGGACGAGCCAATGAATTCAAAAATTTAATTGGGTAGTTAAATTCTTCGTCTGGATCCACACTTTTTGTTTTATGTACTGTCTGGGAAGCACAATTGCTCTATCACACAACCAATCTGCATTCTGGATATTATCTACTCTATTGCGGTATACTTTAAAATTAATTTCTTAATGCTTTCGAGCAGAGTGCCGAAGTCTTTAGGAAAGCTAATTTGTCCATCTTGATCATGTGAAATTTCTCCATTTCTATTTTTTAAAAAGATGTCACTAAATTCCTTTAATGTCCCATCTCCATTGAGTTCCACTCTCATATTAGTAATCAAAACCGTCTTTCAATAGGATACCACTTTTCAGGCAGACATGGTGTTCATCTACAGCTGTTCCTAGTTTAACAACTGGGATTGTTTGTCTGAAATCTTCAAATATCCGAGTTGTTACTCCTCTCTTGAGTCTATCATTGCATCTGATATCTTTCAGTGTTCTGTCTAAAGCTTCATATGTACCCTGGTTAGCCATAGTGCACTCATCCCAGACTATGATGCAAGTCGCCTTAAGTAGCTTGGCTAGGTTTGTATCTTATTTCTGTACACTGGATTGTCATTATAGAAGAAATCTAATGGCAATTTGAATGTCGAATGAGTACTTTTTCCACTGGTATCAAAGTAGCTGCTATTTCAGATGATGCTACAGCTAAAGACACTCTTCTTTGTACCCTAACTGAAGATGAAAGAAGATTAGCTAGGAACGTTTTGCCAGTACCTCCAGGAGCACCCAAAACGATAATTCCTCCAGCAGAATTTTTGATCCTAAATATAATCTCATTCTAGATAACTCTCTGATCATTTCTATGAAGAGCTATATTAGTCTATATTTTTCTGATTCAATTTTGCTTACTTATCCACCAGAAAAGGTTGAATAGGTGCTTGAATCCAAAGAGATAATTATAACCGATATTATTTATCATAACTCTGTATGGATAGAAGTCCATGGCTGATATTTCTTGTTTGTGGTTAATCTAGTGTTTAACTGTTTTTGCGTGAGGAGAAAATGATATCCATCTATCCCTTGCCAAAAAATCAGTGGCTATTGAAAGGCATCATAAGCTTTGTGAGTTTCTACAACTTTTTGAAGACTTCAGTTTTGTCTCTGGAGAAAGATATTCCTTTTGTCACATTCTTGGACAACCATTAAGATAGTTATCTCACTGTTACATAGCATATTGTAGCCCTGGTACTCACCAGAAAGCGTTTTGCCAGCTCTAATCAAAATTTGGATATCTTCAGGGCTCTACTTACGACAGAGATTTGCGAAAACTTTGGCGTACTTAAAATATATTTAAACCAAATATGACATTTTAATTGCAGGCCTTTCGAAGTATTTTCACATATATAATAACAGAAAACACACGTCAAAAAAAAAAAAAGGTAAGAAAAAGGTTTTCGTTTGAAATAAGTCCAGTGAAAATTAATATCAAGAAGAAAAAATATATATTAGACATTTAACTGATAATTGTGAATGGATTTCGAATTAAAATTAAAAGAAGCAGACAATCATTTCATAGACGATATTTTAAGCAGTGTATGCTAATTAGCCATTGTTTTATTTGTGTTAAGACTTTTTAAAAATAAATAAATTAAAAAGAAAGCATTTTTATAATTTCTTTCGGAGTGATACATTTGAAATATCGTTTGCTTTTTTTATTTCTTCTGAATACACAGAAAATTCCATATTAGTAGAATGTAGCTTGCCTGATGTCCACACTAACTTCTGTAAAAAAAAGCAGCTAATTATAGATGATAGATATAAAAATTGATAAATGTTTACCTTAGAAAAATAACCTGGTAATTGTTTTAGGAAGAATTAGTTGTCTTTCTATCAGATTAATCTTCACTATTTCATAACTGTTGAAAGTGTTGTGGACGTTCAATACTTGTGTTTAAAGAATATGACTGTAAATACAGAAGAAATTAATTGGTCAGGTTTGCGGGCAGGCTTATTATATTTAAGGGAAGTTACACAAATAGAAACCGACTTCTTGTAGGCAAGGTAAATGTAAATTTCAAAGTTTTCTGCACTATATAAGACAATATTCTTAAATATGACTCTTTTTATATGAAAAACAATATAATTCGCGAATAAATGAACAATAATAAAAGGCAGTTAATTAATGAAGTATACATTTTTAAAATCAAATTAGTTAAACCTCAAAAGTGATATCGCCTAGCAGTAGATAATATATAACAGATATTGGGCTTTTAGTGTGTCAAATTTTGTAACACCCTATCTATCATCTCTAATATATGAAAGGTGCCAACAGATTGCACTAGAGAAAGGGATCAGTTCTCGCACCGAGATGAGCGCAAACGACTGTTCCTGGGGCTCGGGGAATTGTTGTTCCTAGCCCGGGTGTACGCGCTCGGGCTCCCCATATTAAACCGAACTTGTGTCACAAAGAGTCTTCGTGAGAGGTTGACTAAATATCAAATTATTATAAAGTAATTTCTAACACATTTATTATCATATCTCAGTTGCGTTTGCTTTTGGAAGGTTTGTATAGGAGATTCCGGACTGATTGTCAAACAGTAGAACATGCCGTTTCTAAATTTCTGGTTCTGTGAATTGCGTCATGGTGGTCTTCTTTCTGACAGACGGTGTCCAACTGACTCTACGATACTGAGCAGTGGATACAATCAAAACAAACTTCGCTCATGTGCAAAATTAAATATATTAATGGCGACAATTTAACCATCGTACCCAGTACATACATCATATATATATATATATATATATATATATATATATATATATATATATATATAACCTATCTCACACATTTGTGCGTCACTTTATGCATTGCAAGTTAATGGTTCTGTTTATGCTTTTGGCTCATTACACTTTACCAAAATTCGGTTTTACAATTTGTCGTCACACTTGTCTCTTATCATAAATTTCCACCTGAGTCCCATTGTTTCATTCTAAGAAAAGTGTTTCCTTTTTTGAGGACCAAGATAGACATATTTCTTTTTTTTATATATACATTTACTTCCAGATATTATCATTTTCCACATTCCTAGATTATTGTACCTGATTCCACTCTTACAAATTTCTACATGTAAACACTTAGATAAAGCCGTTCTAGATAGCCCAAAGTTTTATAGCTTATTTTGTTAATGATAGAATATTTAAGTATTTTCAATCTGCAATATCTTTCCCGCCAACTTAACACCATAGGCCTATCACTATTTCCATGGTAAAATATGAGATCACTTCCATTCTTTAGCGATTTTTTCCGATAGGGCTACCTGTGATATTTCCACATTGTGAAAGAACTCACCTTACCAAATTTAAAGTGAAAGTTCTACTCCAAAACTTTTTTTTCCTCAGGAAATACTACTTTGAAGAAGAGACTCGCACCTGGCTGCTTCCCTGAAAACAACAAAATTAACATCTTCAAATCAAGCGTCTGCCTTTATATAGCCTCCCTATCTTCGTCAACTTCTTCAATGCCGTTTCCGTTTTCATATCGTTATTTACTTGGACCTTTTTCAGATTAACTATATATCTTATTTCTATAAATTCTAACATTAACTATTAAGACTTGCCATGTAATTCATATTGCTACGAACCTAATTCCCTTTGTATTTCATTATTGAGATGTAAGTTCCACACGAGTAGTTTCTTTCCACGAAGACACATGCACATAAAAAAATAATGAAAAAAATATTCTGGAGTTTTATTCACATGAGCCGACAAAAGCAAATTATTTCGCTATATAGGTAAATAGATACGTAGATATTTCTCGACGTACAGTCATTTATTCTCTTGCATTCAAATCATTAAAACATGTCAGATTTTAATTAAAAGTCGAGATATTGCTTATATCAACACTAGATCATTGTTAAGCTACTTTACTAAGAACAGCTATGGAGTAAAGATTTACTTAACGCCCCTCCTCCATTGAGTCAGGTTTTGACATAAGGTCATTTTTAATGACCCGTATGTTTTCACTCGGGCCACTGGTTTAAGCTGCTCTTAGCTGTTCATAGCTTGTCCAAGCTGGTCAAAGGTGGGTGGTCTAAGTTATTCAGAGCTGGTCATAGCTGCTCCAAGCTAGTGATAGCTGTGATACTACCAGGTAAGTATGAACAGCTACTGAGTAAATCACTTAAAGAATATGTCAATCAAGATGTCAACGTAGCTTTTATTTGTAAAACTGCTTAATTTTCGTGATGAAACAACACAAATAATTTTTTTTATTGTTACGATTGGCGTCACACAAAAATAAGATGAAACAGATTCTTAGAAATTAAAGTAGAATGAGAAGATTACATGTAATAACGAAAAGTTGGTTTTATTTAACATATAATACAATAATTTTTTAAACAGTTGAGGTGAGGTTTAAACAATATAGATAAGAAATGCTAACAATTAATAAGCGTGTAAGAACCCAGAAAATAGTTGGCCTAATATGAGGGAGTGGGGGAGGAAATCCTTATACAGTTAAGATTAATCGACAGATGGGAATTCGTTGCTAGACAAAGAAAATTATTTTCTTAGAAAAATTGTTAGATATTCATATGTATATAAAACAAAGGATTTTGGTCAATAATATGAAGGAATAAAAGGTAATGTATTTACCGATGGGCTTTTGAGGACTGTGGGAACTTAGATTCTTTCGGTCGAAGCTTTGTTCATAAATCAAACGGACCGGAGTCGACCTCCATAGTCGTAGCTTTGTATTCAAGAGGAAAACTGCCTCGTTGGTACGAACTCTTGTTTAAATATGTTTTTGTACCCTCTAGAAGCCAGTAGAAGTTTCTACAGACTTCTAGAAAGTTCTATTCTATTATTATGGTTTTCATTCTATCATTATGGCTCCATTCTATTATTATGGTTGCAGAAACTCACAGAGCTTATGATGATTATTAGGGTTTCGTGACTGATAGTTTTTCGTAAGGTAAAAAGGGCATCTAGCAGCTACAGATTTATGTAATCATTTTAAGCAAGGTTTTGTATTTCATAGTGTAAATGTAAATAGGTAAGGCAAAATGGGTTTTCGTAACATTATGAGCAGACATTTCCCCCAATAACAATAATAATGGGATGGAATATTTTTATGAATAAATCACAATAATCAAACTTCCAAATCTCACATCAAAAATGATTTGTAAAAAAAAATAAATAAATAAAAACTACCATTCAATTGACCCGTAAAAAGTTCGCGGTTTGATTATTTTAATATTCTAATGAATCTTAAGTTACTGATTCAATAAACTCATAGCGAGTTCTAGGAAAATAAATGATGCGTTGAAATTCCCATATCGCATCATTAAATATTTCAGCTGAAAATATTTAACAGAATATTACAATAGCCATAATGAATATGAATACTGGTTGCTATTTTTAGATTTTATAATTGGCAACTTTTTCCATTTCACTTAAACAGAAGTTAAAGACATCGATCTTCCTTTCTTTATTTCTTGCATTCATTTTCTGACTGAAACCAAGTCGTATTTCCGGCACGTCATTTCCGTGTTTTCACCCGATCAAAACTAAATAGTCCATAATTTATGAAGCACTGACAGGTTATAACGGTCGCGCGACTTAAATAATGGAGGGAAAGAAAACGGAATTGTTCATCATTTATGAGGGATTGGAAGGACGTAAAGGTCGTGCGAATTAATGGCGGGAGAGAAAACCGAATAGTCCATCTTTTATTAGGTAATGACAGGGGGTAACGGTCGTGCGAACTAACTAACTAACTAACTAACGAAGAGAGGCAAATCAAAATTGTAATAAGGATGTGATAATCAAAATCTATAAATGAGCACCTCGTAAATATAGCGAAACCTACTGATATATAATGGTATATTTCATTTGTTGATTGATTATCACCACTTAGCTTCATTGATTGGCTAATAACTTGCTATATACGATAAGGTATATGTCATCGGCAAATGGCAAAAGTTTAGGAAAAAAAAAGATTTTAGTTAAGTTTCAAGAATATAACATTGCTTATTCAGTGTGAATCTACAGGAAGTAAAGACAAAATTACTGCTTAGTTGAAGGAAAGTTGAACTTTTAAAAAATGCAAAAATAATAAACAAAAGTATATAGATTGTTTATGGAAAGGTCTTTACTAAAGGAAATAGATTAAGTGATTTTTTTTTCAGCTACGTCGTTATTTCGTGATGATATCTCCGTGATAAACTAAATAGCAATTTGAATGTGTTCAAATGATTTAAAAATGTGCAATCAAGTAATATTTGGATATTTTCAACATTGTGGTCATTGACATTTTCTGTCTACATGCACACGCATGGAAATACATCATATTTAGTAAAAGGATTGAAAATCGTTAAAACAAAGATGAGTTTTATTTTTTAATATCCCATTGTTTATTCGTATTGTTCTCAAATTATCATCTTATATTGCTATTAAAATGTATTTTTTAATAATCATTTCACCCTCATCAAGGTCACGATGCCATGACAATATTTATATAAAACAGAGAGGAGGCGCTTCACGGTGGGATAATGAATGAAGTCGAGATGCCAGATAAAGACCGATAACATTACGTACATTCTTTAGAAATTGTTAAGAATCTTGACATATATAACACGGGTACAAAACCAAATATGGCAGCAACATTCAATGCACAGGCGAATGGCAGATTTGTAAATATATTTTCTGACGAGAAGAATTGTTTTGGACGAAATAGAAAACCCAATTTACTAGCAACAGACCTCGCAATGAATTCAATATAAAAACTTCTGTTTATGTCAATGGGAAAAGTGAGCGAAAGAAAGTGCAATGGAAGTTAGTCTCAACAAATTCTTTTTTACTGTTGATAAAATTTGCAGGATATTTCTTGCCCCAGTTAAGAACTGATTGGAGATAATTTTTGAGAGAAGGTGTCAGTTTTACTTTTTTGAGCGTATCTTACCTCCTATTAAGTAAATCGTTGTATCATCAGTATAAATACCAATTTTGAAATTGATGACATCGCAAAGGTTAATAATGAACATATGAAACAACGAAGGTGCGCAGATAAAGCCCTGACGGACTCCCTCATTAATATGAGGATCAGGAAGCGTGACTCTCCAACTTGACCTTCACTAGACTATATTTTATGAACGATTGTATTGAGTTGAATATTCGTTCAGAAACACCATAGCACTTAATCTTTTGAAGAAGGCTAGCGTGTCAAACCCAGTCAAAGCCTTCCAGTTATCTAAAGCCCCAGCACGGGACTCTCCATTCTTATCTAATTCTTGATAGACAAATTCAATAACAACGGTTAACACATCGGCGCCTGACATATTGAAACGGATACCATATTGTTTATCTGAAAGAAGGTGAAATGAGACACTTAAACAATTCAGAATTGATTAGAGCAGCTAGTATTTTGACAAAAAGTGGTAACAACCTCATAGGACGGTAATTCGTGTGGATAAAAGCTTTACCAGAGTTGAGCATTTCGATGAAGTGCAATGGTTAGCATGCTTTTCTCGCTACATCAATTACGAAGGAGTAGTGAGTTCGATCCTCACCGGGTAACCCGTACTTTTGGCCTTGTTGAGAACTTCGATGTGGTGTAATGATTTGCAAGCTTTCTCGCTTGAAGAATTTATGCGCAGTCAGGTCTCATCATTGTACAAATGAAGTTGCTAGATGTAACCCTAAATGCTATGCTAACAGTTTCTTCTTACGATTTTGTCGCTTGTTCAACTATATTCCAGTCCCTTGTTTTCCAGTAAACTTTGATTCTCAAAAACGCAAATGCAATGGCAATTGTTATCTTCTGTTTTCTTAATTATCGCGCGTTTATATTTTTTCTAATATTCGAACTTAGTAACCCATCCCTTGTATCTTAGTGGCTTTATTGTTTTCCCAGAGATGAAATGTTTAATAAGTTATATGTGCTTCTTGACACCCTAAAGTGAAATGAAGATTTTTGGACCACTGATTTTGTTAAGTTGGTAACTTCCTACCATTTTGATTTGAAACAACTTTACTTGAAATCCTAGCTCTTATCTTCACATTGTTTTTTTTTTAATGATATTTGAACGAATGTTATTTTGTTTTGTCTCTTCTTTTATAAATCGACATTGAGAAAATTCCTGCTTAATTTACTTCACATTATCATATTTAATTTTGCTATTTGTACAATACCCTATCTATAATCCTGTATGTCAGCAAATGCTGGACAATTTTCTAAAAATCAGAGAACAGGTTTGAAACGAAATAGATGTGTTTCTACAGTCAAATACTGATAATTTGAACCCCTAAAAGAGGATTAATTTAACATGGAAGTTGAGACTTTAAGGACAGTTATACTTACAATTAAAAAGAGACAACTGAAATTTCTTTGACACTTCCTAAAGAAAGACGGCTTGTTAATTTTGACTAACCCACAGGACATACTGAGAGAGAAACAGGACTAACTTATCTAATAAACGTGTTTGAATTAATAGCTGCGAGGAGAGAGCAAACGAAATTAAGATGTTTGAGAAATAAGAGAATGGAAGTTGTGGAGAGCTATGATCGCCCATGTTGTGAAGTGGCATGGCACAATTAAAAACGAACATAATGTTGCCAGTTCACAGTAGATGGTTCAATTATTTAATGAGTATTGTCATTCCTTGCGTGTTTACTTTTGGAAAGAGTTTTAAGAATATTGTATCTTCGTTACACACATCCTGGCTTACGGCCGTATCACGGTGAAACACCTGTTTCCGCACGATAACCAAAATTAAGCAACGCCGATCGTGGTCAGTACTGCTGTCTGTGATGCTTTGAGTGTACAAGGTGCTGTAAACTTGAATGTACGGTTAATGTAATGGATAATGGTTCAGCAATTGTTCATTGGTGGGCTGAGTTTCCCTGGATTTGCCATATTCACTTACGCACAAATACCCTTGGGTAAGGTACGAATCCAACCAGCTCTGTGTTAATTAGTATTACTTGTATCATTAAGACCATTACTATTATCTCCAAAAAAATAAATTAACACTTCCGCTGCTAACTACGGAGATCTTCGTTTTTCTTATCTTGCTCCAGCTAGCTAAGTACGGAAACCTACGTTTTTATGCATACCGCTTGGTATGAGTGTCCCGTTGCGCCATCTATCGGAAAATCACAAAGGACAATGCTTCAAAAGATATCATGTGTATACCCATTACTGATCTGGTAAGTCATTCCCAGGTATATCCATGAAAATGGAAGGCTGTAAAACACACTGGTGCCAGTTTTCTGTCTAATAAAATATGTAGGTTGAAATTTGGCATTTTCTTTAAAAATGGCTGGCCGGATGGGAGCAGCACTGGGCAAATGAGTAGCAGTGAAAGTGTTAAAATTATGTATGAATATATTTCGATTTCGGTCTTAAATAGACATACACTACAGTTCAAAAGTTTGAAGGAAACCTGGTATTTTTTTTTAAATGTCCCAAATCTAATTGTTTTTTTTTTAGTTTATTTATAGGGAAATTATTATACATGGTTAAAAAAGTTGAGATATAATTTTTATTAGAAATGTTATTATGACAAAAATAAAAAGAGAATTTCATGATTACATTTTGCTCTTGCACAAATATCCTCCTTTAGCATTAATTACTGCAGCATATTTTTTTCTTTTTTCTTTTTTTTTCTTGTATTCATTGCAATGTTCCTCAAAGTTTAAGTTTGATAATTTATTTCATTCATTTTCAAAGACTTGAAGATCTCTTTTTCATTTTTTTCACTCTTCTGCCAAAGTTCCGCCCATGCTAATTCTGGAGATGAGTTCAAACTTTTGAACTGTAATCTTCTCCCCACAGCTATGGATTAATTGATAAGACTTCTATCACAAAACCATTATTATCTCGAAAACATTTTACAATCTAAAACGATTTTGTGCCTTTAAATAACCTTCATGTAAGACAAGTGTTTTAATCAAAATTTCGAATTTTGTAAATAGTAAATATTTTAATTAAATAATCAAACAATACTTGATCCTTCCTCTTAATAATGACATAAAGATTTTGAAGATAAAACTTTTTTATTACGTGTTTTGATCACGGTATACTGAATTTTAGCGTGTTCTTGAGGATACCATGTATAATGTGATGATGATACAATTTATAATTTCAGAATAAAATTCATATAATTTTCATTAATGTCTATCTCTCCTGCAAATTCTATGATTGTATAATAAAGGAAAATATCAGCCGAGTCTAAATTGTGATTCAATCGATCTTTGACACAACAGTAATTTAGACGTTGCCCTTGTCTTAAAATTTAAATTTAGATATAGATGTACTTTTTCTATACACATCGGTTAGTTCAGTTATTTTGGACAGAATCTCATTTTATTTCTTCAGATCCGTAATTATAACGTACACATGCAGTATGATAGAAAATGGAAATCAGCGTCTTAATATGGAGAGCCTCGACCCCTAAAGTAGCCGTAAGTGATTTAGCAAACGGAACCTGAAGATGCAATATTTCTGCCACATCTACCGAACAATAAAGCCCTGGGAAATACTTAAATGCATATGCGTACAGGAAATGGCGGAAGAGTAACATCAGGGATAGACAAGCGATTAAAGACAAAAGAAATGTTCAGCATTCGTGCCAGACAAGATTGATGTCATCATGTTTCTAAGATGAACGGGGAGATACGGAGCCTATTTGTGTTTTATGGCTTCTGGCAAACATGCAGAGAAACAAAATAAGTCGTGTTTGTCGGATTTACCCGCTTTAAGAGTTCCATGTCTGAGAATGTAGATTGAGAGGAACTCCTAATGATTTATGGGACCTGTGGACGTACATGGCATTTGAGACATTTATGGACGTTTGGGTTTGTAACTTGGCCGTTAAGGCCAACGATTAGGGATTTGCAAAAACGATGACACGAGTGCGCATGCGTGCTGGACAAATAGGCTGAACCACCAATACAGAGATACGTATTTTTAAATGGAAAATTCATTGAAATTGTTCCAGCAGTATTTTTTATTTATGTATTATGAATAATCTGAAATGGAATTAAAAATACGTATGTATGTTGTATAAATCCTTCTCGTTACGATGAAATCCATTGGAAAACGTCTTCTTCTATGAGTCCTTTCTCTTCAGCACGTCTCCGATCATAGCTCTTCACAATTTCTCGTCCTTACTAACGCTTAGTAACTTTCCTTTTTACCATATTAATCGGTGTTCTGTAAAATGTACAATCCACGTTATACAGATTATTGGTTGCTTTTCTTCATCATGCATTCAATTGGTCTTGTGAGTATAAAATATTCCAAGCATTCTTTCCTTCATTGCCTAAACATTTCCACTACCTTTATGATGTTAAGTATACGTGTCCTTTTTCTTTCCATTTCGTCTAAAATCTCGTTTTTTACTCATATCTTCAGTCCATGATATCCTCAGTATCCCTATGTAGAACCAAATTTCTGTTAAGTCAAGTCTCTTTTTCATATGTGAGCAGATTGTCCAGCATTCACTGTCATATAAGAAGACCGATATTATATAACAAAGTACTATGTACATTGATTCTAACGGAATTTTTCTGTTTATTAATATTTGGCTTAGCTTTTGAAAGGCATCTTTCACTATCCCGATGCGACTTCGAATGATGGATTTGTTTATACGATCATCTCTCTGTGTTTTTTCTGTATGACGTCTACTTTTTTTTTTTTTGTCGGAATAAGAACCATGTACTTGGAAACTGGTAATCGTGTTTTAAAATGACGTCTTGGTAGAAACCATTTGGCGTGCGATGTCACGCTCTGAGAATAACATAACGTCCTTTTTTTTTTTTTTTTTTTGCACGCGTTTTGAATTTCGGAGAGTGATTGTTTTGGCGCATCTTTAACGTATAAAAAAATGTTGAAAAATATTTGAAAACTAACTTCTTTGTTTTCAAATTAACCCCAACTTACAAACTTTAAATAGTGCCAAAGTCAAGAATGATGTAATCTTGCTTATAATCAATTTACATACATTAACTTTCAGTGGATGATGCCATTATAGAGAGATGTTAATTTTGGCCAGGTGTAGCTAAACATTTAAACAAGTGTTTAGATTTGGAAGGAATAAATGTTTTGTTGAAAACAACTCTTTTTAAAAGCAATCTTTGTCTTTTAATTCTGTATGCAGTACTGTAAGTTCGCTTGCACAATTTCAATATGCGAAAGAAAAGTGGAATTAACCTTATTTTAATATCCCATTTCCAGATATCATTTTATGTAAGCTTACCGTAATTTTTCTAACTGTAGACATTTTTGAGGACAACGAAACTGGAGCAGCATCATCATCCGCCTACTGTTTCTGTCCATATATTAAAAAGAAGCTAATTTTACTAAAGATTAATTCAGGCATCCGGATTATGTTTACAGTAACTACATCAGGAACTTATGGACGAAGAATAATTTATTTGTAGTGACCACAGCTTATATAGGGTTCAACCCAAAAAAGATAACAAATAAGGCTTTTTACTTGGTATCAACTGTAGAATGTCAAAATACGTCTCGTTGAGTGAACTAGAAGTCAACCACAAAGCCACTGAGCGCAGAATGTGACCTCAAAATATGTCGCTCGCTGCGCCGATATTTAAAGAGGTACTACCCCCCACACACAAGTAAACTCCGAAGAAGCGCATACAGGACAATCGCATGTCAGGAAAGTTTATAAACGCTACACCCTTCAGGGGGTAAGGCAATGTCACTCAAATCATCAAGATCGAGCGTTGAATGAAACTCGCTAAAAAAAGCATATAGCCCATCCACGCGCGCGCACACACACGAACACACACACGAACACACACATGAACACACACACATACACACACACATACACACACACACATACACACACACACAGAGCCGACGTTACTTCGGCCGAGTCCAGAGTTTAATAAATAGTAACTTAACTTATGAAAAATTTCTTCGCTTTTAATTTTTAACTTTATAATATTCTACAAAACAATTAAAAAACAGCTTATTGATCTTTTGAAACTTAAAAAAAAATATATACTGAACAAATTTAATGAGGCCTCAATGTATAGCAGAGCCGAGTTCGAATTTCGGCCAAGTTCATTTAATTCCGTGCATTACTTGTGAGACACATGAATCACTCTTCTACTTCTATGGGTAAATAGCGGCTGTGAGACTTTGGGTAGCAAATTCAATGCATTGTGTAGACATAGTCTACGGATCGAGGTCGATCTAAACCATATTCGGTTGTCTTTGGCTGTCGGTCAAGAGGAGATTGGCGCCGCTAAGCAATCCGAAAGCCCACTGAAAGCATCACGTGGAAGAAGAATCAAAGTATGCTTCTTCTCCCCTCAGTTCCACCAATGATTGAAGAATTTAGACAAATTTCAGTATTTACATCTGGGCAGTATAGAAAGTGACCTTGATTACGGAGATAAACTACGGTTTCATAATCGATGACATTTCAAAGACATTAGTTCCATTACTAATTTTCACATATAACCTTGAACTTTGATTGTTTTTATCATCATTAAAGACATTCCTGATGTCATCATTTCCTAACTTGGTATTTATGTTGGTGACACAACTATTTACGTCTAATTAAAAGCACGTCCGATGACTTCAAAAATGACTTCCACTCAATTGTTAACAAGGGCAAAAATAAATTGAATATTTTAACGCCTCCATAACAAAACTGCTAGCTTTAGGTCATTTAAAAGAACTATTTCTGACTTCCATCAACATGGCTGATGCTAACCTCCAGGAGTGCATATTTTTCGCCATCTTGGTCTCCCGTCTTCTGCTGACAGGATTTTCAAGAAAAGATTGATTGCTCTATTAGATTCGATACTCTGAACAGATCACATTGGTGTATCAAAGAATAAATGTTCACATTTTTTTCGATTCTCCAAGACATTCAAATTTGGGCGTATGCAATTTTTCTCAAGGCACAAACTCTACTAGTTTGCATAGTTACCAACGGACAACCATTTCTTGTCAGTTATCTTTATTTTTTTGTTTGTGATACTGTAGCGCCAGTTCACAATATACACAGAAGAATAGTCTTTGCCAAAACCATCAGTATTCACTCGCTTAATGATATTTTTAAGCATTGATTTTAGAAAATGGCTTTATACAACTCGCAGTTTACATTTTTCTGAAGAGGCTTGGCGCCACGAATGACATCCATAGAAAATTTTTAATCTGACAAGAATATTTAAGTACAGGAATCCAGTTGTCAGGCTGATGTTTTGGTATTGTAGCAAATTGAAATGTTGAGCAAAAGTACTTCTAGCACAGTCTATTCTAGGTTCTTTTTTTCTCATACTAGCTTTGTTATAATTAGCCGAAATGTTTTAAGTGTATAGTATTTACTAATTCACATACAGAATGTTAATGATGGACTAGCAGCATGGCCCGGTGCTGCCCGTGCTTGATTCAAAAATCGTACGACTCATACAGCAATCGCTATCACTTGACTTAAAATATTTTTGCCCTTCCTTGCCTTTAAAGGAGTACCCTTTGCCGTGCTGATGTTGCTACATGCCTTACTTCTTGCCTATCTCACACTGCGAACTTTTTCTAAGCTCTATACTAAGCATTAAATCTGTTATGAAAAAAGAACGAAACAAAATGAACACAAAACGATCAGCTTTAAAAAAGGACTCCTAACTGGAAAAAAAACGAATGAAAAAAGAATGTCAACAACAAATACATTTTCACACCCAACCCAGTTCTGCGAAATCAGAATCAACGTAGAGTTTTAGCAAGTGAATGAGCCAATTAAATTTTTCCCCTTGTGACGAAAGCAGCAATCGATTTTTTTGCATACTAGCATGCTAGTTAACATTCGTGTCAGTCAGCTGTTGGCTCTCACGCTGGCCAATCGATTATTTCCACTATCGATGGGAGTTGGGAAATGCTAAGTCGTTCTAGGCCTTTCCACTAACTTGGAGCATAGGCATGTAAAGTTTGGTACAAATCCGTTGAAAATTGCGGCCGTGCATTCGTTACACACACACACACACACACAAACACAAAAACACACACACACACACACACACAAACACACACATCCTGTCTTTTATAGATAGAGATTCAGAATATGTTCCCTCATTCAAATTCCAAATCCACAGATAAGCGTTTCTTTCTAGTTAACTTTATTCCATATTTTTTATGCTAATTTCAGCACTTTTCAGATATAAATTATATCTGATTCCATATTGGTTGAATTTCTTAAATTTATTTCTTTACTTCCGGCTTGTTGCATTTTGTCCGATTTTCGATGCCATATCCGGTGCTCATTGTTTCTTATTATGTGCCGTGACTTTTCAGGACGTAGGCGAACATGGCTCTCCACTTCCACCAATTCCTTTTGGCTTTCGGTAGGTTTCATCCTTCTGCCACCTCCCCCAGACCATGTTCTCTCACCTCCTTGCTCAAGCCCACTCCGTATGTCATGCGTTGATTTCCTTTGTCTTTCTTGCCTTCCATTCGACCTATGAGTATTAGAATTTTCAGGTCTTCCTTTTTTTATTATGTGTCCCAAATGATTCAGCTGCCTCTTCCGGATGTTACCAATAAGACTCCTCATTGGTTGCATCCTCACCATACTCTTGATCCATGATATCCTTAGCATCCCTCTGTAGAACCACATCTCCGCCTCAACGAGTGTCTTCTTCATCTTTGACCGTCCAACTTTCGTTCCGTAAAGGAGGACAGATGTCATGTAACAGATCCATACTTTTTCTTTGTTACCAATGAAAACCTCCTTTCTTGCAATACTCTGCACAGCTTTTGGAATGTGTCCTTTGATCTCAGAGTCGCACTTCCCGTCCTCTGTCAAATAATTTCCCAGATATGTAAACTTCCACACCGGCTTGATTTTAGAAGTCCCCGACAGGAAAATCGCATTTCGAGCTCCTCTTTTTACTGACATGACTATATTTGTTTCATTTTTTTGGGTATTAAGTACTAGTGAGCTAGCTTAAATGAGTTGACTCATTTTATAGTTCACCAATAGAAGGGTTAACCAATCAGAAAGCTCAAAATATTCAATGCGACATGGAAAAGGCAGTCATTTTTTTCTCCCAAATTGTCTGCACTGCCAACCTGATATCAAACACTTAAAGACTTATTTAACAACCGCTACTTTCTCTGAATCTTCTGTGACGTGACGTGGTCCAGGGTTGATCCTGGTCACGGCACCATTTGTGACGTCGTCCCCCGGTCGCAGCGTCGACTGTGTCGTTCGATCTCATTCGCGGCGCCAATTGTGACGTGACGTGATGTGGTCCAGGGTTCTGATCCTATGGTCACGACACCAGTTGTGACGTCTTTGCCGCGGCGTCAGCTGGTCGCTCCTCGCTGCTCCAAACGTGACGTTCTAACCCTTTGGTTAGATTGATACCAGCCTCGTCGTTCCCAACCTGCTTCCAACGCCTGGTTATCAGGGTAACTGCACTGATCTCCGGTCTGCCTACCCACGTTGTGACTTGATCTTAGACAGACGAGATCAAACAGGGCTTGGGGCCGTAATGCAAGTTGAGTCTAACGGGGGTGATAACACACAATTATGTATAATAAAAAGAAATAAAATAACAACTCACAAGGTCCAACGTATCAAGAAAAAGGTAACAAACTTTTATGTCTATTTGCTCGGTACATAGGACTATGTCTACCTCCCGACCCGTTCTGTGGATTGTGGCACAACGCTTTTACTAGGTAACTTTAAGGCTTCCAGTTGTCTGCTCTCTTAGAAATTTGCGTTTCGGTGTGTCTTTGGACGAAAGTTGAAAAAAACTTATTTCTTGTGGTCTGATTCTAAGTCGCTCTTCAAACTACTTGTTCTTGGTTGAAGAAGAGTCTAGAAGTGTGTGTGAATCTTGGTTAGCTATCTTGATGCGGTTTCAACACTGGGCGCTGATCTCTGCTTGTCGTTAACGGCTGATCTCTCTCGCCGTCCGCGGCGCAAACTCTTCTCTTCAGAGTCTGAATTATTGGTCACTCATCTCTGCCGTCAGTGCGCGAATTAACTTCTTCTCTTCAGCTTGCTCTGATTCCAACTTCTCACTTAGGCCAAACGGGCTGCTTCACTTCGGCTTCTCTTGCCCGCAAGGGGCGAATGAACCGGACCCGCCGCCCGCGCTCAAACTCCTCGCCGTCCGCGGCGCAACTCTCTCTCTCGCCGTCCGCGCTGCAACTGATTTCTGTCGGTTGGGGTCTCGCTTTTATTGATGCAGTCAAAACTGGGGTGGGTCTGTCGGCGCCAGGGTTTTGATAATTCTAAATACGTATCCACCCTTCTTATTTCTGATTAGGGATTTTCCATTTTCGGTAAATTACTTTCACTCCTACTCCCTTACTGTGCCTCTGGGGCGTATACCCCTTCCCCGGTCCTTCGTATGTCATGTGACCGCTCTCTGGCCAATGGGGTCCTGGTCGGGCTTCTTTCTTCCTCCCTCGCACGTCATGTGACCGCTCGGCCAATGGGGTCCTGGTCGGGTGTCTTTCCTCCTCCTTCATGTATCATGTGACCGCCTTCGGCCAATGAGGCTCTGGTCGGTATCTTTCTTCCGTCCTTCGTGACGTCTTTTAATCGGGCGTGGACAATCCGTGGCTTTGTTCTGGGGGGAAGAAACACCTTGCTTAAAGAAACAAAAATTTAGATTGCCCTTTTCGTACGTGACCGAAATGACGCTCTCGGTTTCTTTTACACGCGGTATTTGTCAAACAGTTTATCGCTAATTGGATACGATCTAAGAAAGGGATTTCCCAGACTGGGTGGCGTTTTCATGAACTAATAAAAATATTTCACTTTTTTCTTTCGCTCGGAGCTTGATAACAAAAATTTTAATTATCTCAAAAAAAGCATTCTCTAACATCACCTTGTGTGGCTCCATTTTCAATTCTGGGATTGTCTGGGTTTTCGTATTAATGGTTTGCCTGTATATCCTTAGATAAACTCCCCACCTATTACCTATCATATTTTTTTCCATTTTCTCTAAACTTTATTTCTTCAACCAAATTGATAACAAACTCCCATTTTTCGTCGACACGGAAGTAGGTCAGGTGCTCGACCAACATCTGTTATGTATCAATCGAGCGTGTGTTTATTCGCTCATGGCCGGGTTTTCGTATTATATCTTTCTTTTTTCTTTCTTTTTCTTCTTCTTTTCTTTCTTTCTCCCAGATCGCTTGAATGTAAAGAAAGAATTATTCCTAACCCCGAAATATTTTTCAGCCTTAAATAATTATCAAATGGTTGACAAACCGTAATAAACAAATCATATATTTATGAATATTTCTTTTCAGCCTGCCAACTTATGCATGGTGCCACACTTCACTGCCGAACTCTGATATTGAACATATTACGGACTTCACTGGATTTCATATTCAGAGACTGCGGCAAACAATATTTCCTTAAATGAAAATCGCATTTCGAGCTCATTTTTTACAGACATGACTATATTTCTTTAAATTCGTTTTTAAATTTTTTCGTTTATCTTTTGGAATTTGCTTGGATTTATTCCATTCGCTGATTTATTCCCGGTTTCTTTCTCAAGGAATTCTTCATGTAACAAGCCTTAATTAAGTAGTTTTAAATTAGTTACTCTTTATCTTATCTGTCCCTCTTATAACCTGATGAGTAAAGACCATGCCTGCGATGTTGAGCTCTTTCCTTTTATCTTCAGATAAAACCCATTTGTCTTATATCTGTGCTATCTCATAATTTCCAAATTGCTGATTCCTTGATGGAAACGTAGGACGATGGTTCGATTCTCTCAACAAGAAATCGCCATCACAAAATAGAACCTATCTCGTGTTCGTCATATTCACATTGTTATATAGGAAACCGTATGAATCAATCAGTTTTATTCTCACTAATCTGTAGAATGTGCACATAGAAATCTGTAAACGTATATAGCAACTAGCCTAGTATATAGAAAACACTGATTTCAAACAGAACATACAAACACCTGAAACTTTAAGATGACTTGACAAAGGATGCAGATAAAAAAACTAAACAAAAAACAGATTGCAATAGCTGTGGATATTCCCACTTGGAAGCGATTTTATTTAGAATCCTTTGATTACCAACGGATATTGGGATAAGAAATACGTTATAATTGTCTGATTCGAATCTTTCTGGTTTTCTTTATCATATAAGAAAGAACCAGTACAAAAATCCGTTTATAGTGATCAAAATTTTATGTCATATTTTTTATAGTTGTTATAACTTAGATCGACAAAACCTTACAGCAAAAGTCAAGGGTAGCAGTAAATTCGTAATTAGCCTGAGGAGAAATCAATTTTCAATGTAAAAAAAAAGATAAGAATATAAATTTTGATTTCAACCGAAAGACCTCGATAATGAAAATAGCAAATGTCTGGCTATTGATTAAGGTAATAAGGTTGACTTTCACATAATCTTTTTCTGAAGACGTGAAGGGTGTTTGCTGAAAAAAAATGACACTAAATTATGTTGGCTGGATAATCGGTCTGTTAACCTTGTCTGGTATTCGTTTACCCTTTCTCACAAATAAATTCCGTGTATTGAACGCCTTTTTACGTCGTTAATATCTTTCTTTTCCTTTTCGTCTGCTTTTCATTTATTTATTTTTTTTCTGACTTTTATTCGCCAGAAGTGGAAATAACATTTTAATATTTCTAAAGTCATGGCACAAGAAAATATGCCAGGAACACATTCTTGGTTTAGCTGATTCAATTTATCCCATATTATTTTTAGGCAATTATAATTATATTTACAAATATTGTTTGAATATACCTTCTGGATGTAAAGCGTTTTATATTTTTACACTTTTCTATCATATCTCTATGAAATATTCCACATCGATTTTACCATGTTTTTCTTGTAAATCTTTGCTTCAGCATCATGCTGGTAACCATTTAAAACTGCATTCAGTCACCTAATGGGATTATTTAAGGATGTAAGCACAGTAATCAGAAGTAAAGATGTAGTGGATAATAATCCTGTTGTGAAACAAGGAAAGTAACACTGTTCTCAATTTTAAAAAATAAGCAACAGAAAGGACGACTCAGCCATTTTATTTTAACGAGATTGATATAAAATGATGTGATTTCATCTATGCGCAACATATAACTATGTTAATTTGACTGATTTGGAGTAAGAATTTTCACAAATTACCAAACCGGGTTTGGATGCCATGAAAGTTAAATTTGTGAATCTATATATCAACCAAACAGTACGTCTCATTTATGGTAATATTTACATTTAACACTTTGAGAAAAAGTGTCCTTACGTCCATATCACATAGCAACAATGGTTCGAGTACGATCTCTGAAGATAAGCAATGGGTGACGACATGGGTATACCAGGTGCTGTAAACTTGGATGTGTGGTTTGTGTAATGGATAACGGCTAGGAATTGAAGATTTGAAAGCCATGTTCCAATTCGGTTTCTTTATATTCACTCACAAACAAATGCACTTTGAGAAAGTTATGATTTCACGAACTCCCCACACCAGCTATGTGTTAATTAACATGTCACAGATTGGTTATGCGTAACTGACGAAATATCAGAGATATGAAAACGTTAACTAATTAAAATTAAAATGAAACGTGTTATGATTTTATCGAGGCCCCATCATAAGGTGGAATATAGAGTTTTGCTTCTTTGTAAGAACTTTATAAATCTTTTAAGTATTCCCAGTTCTGTTTGTTTGGTCAAATATTAGATCATGTCTGAGTTCACCGTTGTCTCTGTGCAAGACGTTGTGCAGCTTAAACATATTCGTCTATATCCATCCTTTAGGGCAGTGTCAAAACTGAAAAATACATATTAAATCAGTCTACGACTTCTCAGATACGATAAATCATTATTATCAACAAACAATTCTTGCAACATAAAATATTTTCTGTCTTTAAATAAGCGAGAAACAAGTAGAAACTGAACAAGACAACATGAACAGTGATTCTATCAGTAAACCAGTCCACTTTCCCGAATGCAACACTGGTGTTAAAGAAAAATGGCCAAGATATAATATGACTTAAAACAGACTGTAAACACTAAGTTGCAGATACGTAAAATATCGCCAACCAAACATCGATATCGTGTTTTCCAGTCTCTAGCAAATGCTAATTTACAAGCCTGCGGTTTGACAAAGGCTTAATTATAAATTGCTCTTTGTGAAGAATCATAAAAATATAATAAAAATATACACTACACATGATCTATGATTTTATATCCGCCTATATTTTCGAATTCACTACTCATCCTGATTCTTCCAAGCTATCAAAGAACAGATAATTCAAGGAATACGTAAAGACCGCCGCCTCTCTTGGTGGCATTCTCATTTCGGGATTTGACGTTAAAGAATATATTGATAATCTGCATTTCCCACTGAAGATATTACAAAATACAGGCCTCCACCATAAAATGGATAAATGGGAATTCCAAAAAATCATCATCATGGTTACTAATCTGATTAAAACCACTCATGTCAAAACAATGTTAAAATTGACACGTGTAGCAACTTTTTCCAAAGAGTGTGTTGGAATCGCGTATCTATTTGGCTGTTGTCAATCGGTATCTTGGGAACCGATATTTTATCATCAATTGATAAGATTATAAATATCAGTTAAGCATCTGGTATAATATAAACATTAATTTCACCCCTTCATGGCTGTAGATGTGTCTCCAGTTGTTATTGGCGCAATGGTATAACATATTGTTATATACCGTACTTATGAACACAAACAAGCATGTCCCAATCCTCATAAATACGTTGGACACTATTGCCAGCGTGGGAAGCTCTTGCCGTGTCAAACTCTCTGCCTTCGGGCAGAGACGAATCCCGACGAGGCTATGCCGAAGGACCGAGTCTTGTCCGGGGAGGTAGACAGATACCCGATCCTGCTTATGCGAGGTCTACGAGCAATATTTGCCCGAACACACGGGCTCGGAAAACCCCACATTAAATGTGGCCCTGTACCGCATTTTGCTTCATGTGGGGTCATGTAAATATCGTAAAATGCTGTCTAAGTAGTTCACCTCTAGCCGTGGTTTACCTACTTCACACCGCTGGTGAGTATTGTATTTTGTTGATGTTATAAAGATTACCATTTCATTCGCAACCTCCGTTTTGGTTATTCCTCATTCAGTAACCCTTTCTAGGATACATCACATATTAAGCCGGATAGAATGGACAAATCAACATACCTTGCTTCTTGAAGTCAGTCATTTAGTTATATGCCATGCATGATAAACGCTGAGGCGAACATGAATCTTTCGGTATATGACTGATGAGGCAGATTATTTTCCCCTTAGTAGTCTGTCATTTCTTTCTGCGGTAGGCCAGTTGTCATCCTAGGCTATAGGACCCAGGCTGTCCTCTTCTTTAGAAGAGGAATCATACCATTCCCTAGGTTATTAGCACGTAAATAAATGTAAAGGATTCAACTGGAATTCGAACTCGGCTCTACGATTCCTCAATCCGTACCGCTATCCATTACTCCACCGAGCCTTCAAGTGCAAAACGAAATTATACACAGATAGACTCTGAAGGAGTTGCGGTTATTTTTGCAGTTGACAAGGTATCGGTTTTGTAGTTTTCTAATTGTTGCTTCTGACTGATAGTAAGGACCTAGAACCCTTTTTAGCGCTTAGAGCGGCTGCTATGGTCCACAGTCGCATAATATCGGGGCATCTGTAGATCCATGTCGCGCACGGTAAGGTATCCTTGCATGTATTTCTGATGAGCAACATGGAGGCAACATTATGTTTTAGCGTTCTAGCCAGTTTGTATTACCAGAGACAATATATAGTTATAATTATCTGGGCCTTGCTCTTTTTAGAAGAAATCTTCTTACGACAAATACACTGAAAAGAATTACGTGTAAACCAGTAAATAAAAGATCACCTATCCACCTAAACCATTCCTTCTCCAATATACGTGGCATTCATTCTAATGTCTGAAGTGTTGAATCTTTTCTCTTGAAATGGTTTTCCCCGCATTTTGTGAAACTGATTTAAATTCTTCTTTTTTTAATAATGATGAAAAGGCTGGTGTGAATCAATAACGACATTGTGGTTTCACCTAACTTTTGCGTTAAGGTACAATTCACCAATAGTGATTCTAACCATAGTAGAAACATCTGTGGCACAATTCTCAATAAGCAGTTTAAGATATATATTTGTCTGTTGCAGGTTATCTTGCACTTTGCTGAAACGAGTCTAGCATGGTTTGGTGTTTATATTCAGGAATATTTCCCAGTTGGTAGGGAATTGTGCCTTGAGTCCGTAGATGATTTTTAGACGTGCTTTCGATTCTTTTTATAGTACTGTTTATCTATCATTTTCCTTTATCACTATCGTTCTTCTCAGGCAGTCCATATATTAATATATTAAAAATTTCAGACGAAATAGAAATAGCCTTTTCTATGCATCCATGTATGAATATCGTTTTGCGTCTGGTGATATTAATGCTCATCACACCAAGTGTCTCAAGCGTTCAATATTAATAATGTTACTAGTAATTATACTCTCAATTTTTTATACCACAGTCTCGCAGTCAAATATGAATTGCCCTACTCGTTTCCCTAATTAATTCTTCTCTTGATTTAATCCTTACCCCCTCTCCTAGATCTTATAGAAGATCACAACACTATCCTCTTGACATTTATGTTCATACTGTTGTATCTATTGATATTTCTAATTATTTTTCTATTAGAAAAGAACTTTCTATTCACAAGACTTCTTTCTCTAACCCACATACTCATTGGGGTTAATTTCGTGACTTTAGTCGAGATTTGCCTTGGATTCATATTCTTAAACTGACTATTGAGAATTGTGCCACAGATGTTTCTACTATGGTTAAAATCACTATTGGTGAATTGTACCTTAACGCAAAAGTTAAGTGAAACCACAATGTCGTTATTGATTCACACCGGCCTTTTCATCCGCTATAGCCCATGGGAAATTTTTTTCTGTATGTACTTACTTGACAATTCCGATCACATCAGGCACGTATTTGTGACTGCTAGAAATAATTTTAAACGTCTCCTCAAAGAGGCTAAGTCTTGGTTTGCTGATAGATCGAGCCACCGTATAGCCCCTAATGTTTTGTTCACGTGAATACTGGCGGCTCTGTAATAGTGTATTAAATAAGAGTAAATCTTCTATCCCTCCTCTTTTCACTTTTTTAGGTGTTAACATATGCTGCTGATAAAGCAGAAGGTTTTGTTTATAAATTCTTTTTTTTAAATTCTACTCTTGTCCCATGTGGAGTATCATTGCTTGACTTTCCACTTAGAAATGTGTCTGTATTGTGTTATATACATATACCTCACTCAGTGGTTCCTGCAGTCATTTATAAACTGGATCCTCACAAAGCACGAGGACTTGATGGTTTCGCTAGAATAGTACTTCAGAAATGTGATCCTAAAATTTCTCTGAAATAAATGTATAGCTTCTTTTTTTCCTAGTCTTTGGAAATCCTCTTCTGCAGTTCCAGTCTTTAAGAAATCAGGCGAACCATCTGATCCTTTTCAGTATCGGTCTGTTAGCCTTCTACCTATTTTTGGCAATGTACTAGAGGCTCGAATTAACTATGAATTGGTTAATAATCTTCCATCTTAAGGTCTTGTTTCAGAAAAGCAATTTGGTTTTCGACTCTCTAGGTCAAGTGCTGATGTATTATTGATTATTGTTGACAGTGTCTATCGAGAATTAGATAAGAATGGTGAAGCTTGGGTTTTTGGTCTGGATTTCTCGAAGACATTTGACAGTATTTAGCACAATGGTCGTCTTCGTATGTTGTAAGTTTATGGCATTTCTGGAAGAATTTTTGAACTGATTCAGTCTTTCTTAAACAAGCGCGAAATTAAGGTTGTCATGAATGGACACACTTCAGAGAACCTTTTGCATAAATACAGGTGTTCCTCAGTGTTACCTCCTTGGATCTAGATTGTTTCAAAAATAACATTCCTGATGTCATATATTTGCAGCTCGGTATCTATGATATTGACACAATTATTTTCTCCTGTCATTATTGTAAGTAAGATCGGTTCGATAAAGACAAATTGGCTCAAAAAATGACTTAAAATCTGTTGTTAAAGAGTTGCTTCTATCTTAGATATTTGCAAGTCTACCATTTGTCCTTGCTTTGAATATTGCTGTCGTATCTGGTCTGGAGCTTCTGCTATTTATCTAGAGACTAGGAGTAGAGCCCGGCGTTACCTGGGGATGTAACAGTAAGAGATAGATCAAGTATCGACCATCATAAAGACAGAAAAATAAAATTAAGAAAGATTATTGTTTAAGGTTGACGGATACGCATGTCTTAATTATTTTTTTTTTTGGTTTTTGGTTTTTTTTTTAACGAATTGGTCAAACTCAAACAAAAACATTGTTTTCAATCGTTATGAGTCTAATGATTAAAGAGAATGTTATTATAAACAATTGCCTTGTAATTGGAATTTTTAAAGCATTCTGGATGTAAAAATAAAGAAAAAAGTGTGCAAGACAATAAGAAACACTACCTGCCAAAAAAAGTGAAATTTTGTTGAAATCGGTTGAAAAATGTTGCAAATCCGATCCCATATATAAACGAACACACACACACGCACAAACAAACAACCTGGGTTTTATAATAAGTATAACTCGATATGAGTTGTCCCCCTTTCATTATGGCGACAGTGATGCCTCTTAATCGTGCTTTCAAATTGATTTCGTGGAAAAACAACTGTGCTTTTCAAATTTTTGGCGCTGTCAGAACCACCGCAAGCTAATTTTACGTAGTCCTGTGAAGCTTTGTTGAAATCGGTTGAAAAATGTAGGAAATCCGATCCAATATATAGACGAACAGACACACACACACACACACACACACACACAGCCTGGGATTTATAATAAGTATGATTCCTGATAAAGTCAGCAGAAGAAAATGCAATAACCTGGTATATCGTCTTCAGTTCCGTTCCCAACTCTGCAACGTAGCTTGCTTGTGCCTTTTCTCTAAATAATTTCATTGTAATTGTTCTTATTAACCTTCCTCTATAGAATTTAGACTTTGTGAATTTAAGCCGAGTAGTCGATTGGCGGCCATGCCTCTCCAATTTACAATTGAAATGGATAGGTTCTGACAAAAAATTTCTGCTATCGCACTTCTTGCTCGTGGATATCTCTTCCGCCTTCTTGCTTCCCAGGAAATTTTGATCATATAAAAATTGAATACAACGTCAATCGTTATTTTCTGTCTTTTTAATTTTAATTCTTTTATTATTCACTATCCTTAAATGTAGTTTTTATCATATTCTCTAACATTTATAAATATCTTACATCGTAGTGTCTTTATTACCTTCTTTGGGATAAAATGACAAAAAAAAAAGAAACATTAACTACATACCTAATGGCATCAATTGGTGCAATTAATGACGTATTTATTTTAACGCTTCCAAAGCGAAAATTCTCTCACTTAATAAGCTGTGACCTATTCCTTTCTTCCATCAGCAGCAATGATGCTAACTTGCTCTCACATATGTCCTGGTGCTTCTATTATATATTTAGTCATATTTAGTCAAGTTTTTATAAAATCAAAAGAAGAATCTGTATTGTTACTGATCCTAACCTGGCATCTCAGCTGCTGCACTTTGTCACCGCTATAATCTAGCTTGCTTATGAATTTTATATCACTAATGTCATGGTAATTGTTCTGTCGAACTATCCTCTGTAAATTTTAGCGCAATCCTAGATTGTTAATATATTCTCATCATTTTACAGTTGAACTGGCTGTATGTAACCGAAGATAACGTTTTCTTTTCTCGCACTTCACGCTTGTGGAACTCCCTGTTGGCTTTTGCTTTCCAGCCAAATGTTTAAATGCAATGTCAAACGTTATCGCCTGTCTTCTATAAAATCCCTGAAAGTGTGTTCCATTTTGGAGTTGCACGTGATACAATAAATTCTCAAGGAATGGATACTTGGTATTCTTGAAGAACAGTTAGTCCCTCTGACGGTTCTAAATCGGCAAGACGGTAGACTTGTATGGAAAATGCATATGGATCATAGTTATTTTCCAAGCATAGCTGTGACACAAGGCCGAATGTATGGGGCATCTAGTGAAGATCGAACTCACTTTTCAATTGTAACTGATCTAGCGAGACAAGCTTGCTAACCATTACGCCACGCCGAGGTGTCCATGCATATGGATCATATTCCGGTCAAGTCATATCTATCTGCATGACAGAGTTGTCTTTATTAACTAAGCAAAAGAGACAGATCCTTTTTCAAAGAGCGACTTTTAGAAGTTGTGGAATCATATGATTAAATCCAGGATAGTCTTCGTATATGGTTTTAGCTATCTGGGATTCCTCTTCTACGTGCCACGTTCCTTCAGAACTTTGGCCAGCATGGCTTTCCACAATTCCCTGACTCTTGTAGCACTTAATAACATTTACATTTTCGACAACTCTCCCATTCGCTTCTCTGTCAAACGTTCACAAGCGCGTTAGCATGGTTGTATGTTTCTTTCGTCGTTGCACATTCAAACTGTTATGTGAGTTTCAAATTTTTTATTATTCCAAGAAACCTCAACTCTTTCTGATAATAAATCCAAGTGTACATTTTACTGACATTGTTTCTAGACCTTAGATGATGCACACATTTTGGGTTCATAATATTCCCAACATCCTTCTGTAGAATCACGTTTCTGTTGCTTCAAGTCTATTCTTCATCTGTGAGGTGATTGTCTATCATTTACGGCCATATAGGATGATGGATATTGCATAACAACTTTGTACTCTTTATTGTTTCTAACGATAGTTAAGTCAAATAACCAGTTTTCCTCTTTTCCTTTCGGATACTTTTTCATTTGGCCTTCTACTAATAAAGTGTCTACGATGTAAAGTCAGTAATTATCGACGTCTGATCTTCTAACCTTTATAATAAACTTTTCAAAAACCTCCTGTACATGTCGCAATTATATTTAATATATCAAATGATAAAAGAAAAATATTATGGAAAACGTTTGAAAATCATGTTAGTCGGAAAGTATTCTTAGAATTTTTACAGATGCGAATTGTCTATACTTCTGGGGAATGTGGCCTTTATACAGCAGAATAAAATTAATAAATTTTCCCAAATCCCAGCATCTACATAACTATGTACATCTGTATCTCATATAATTTCTAAGTAACATATGTACCCATTTATAATAGGCATCTTGTGCCATACTGCTGCCATATATGGTCTGGTGCCCCCGCTGTTCATCTCTAGGTCCTCGACAAAATCCAGAGACGTATATGCAATGTGATAAGTCCTAAGCCGGCATTGCGTTTATAGTCACTCTCTCACCGGCGTGCTGTTGCTTCCCTATGTCTTTTCTACAATAATTTTCATGTCAACTGCACTGATGAGCTACTTTCATTGGTTCCCAAACTGCATGAATTTAAGAGTGTTACTAGTTAGGCATTATTATTACATTAAAATTAATATAGAATTGATGTCTTCGATTTCACAAGTATGTTACCTTCAACTTAATACAGAGAAATCATTGTACATTTGAAGAAAATTAGAAAATTTTATTAATTCAATTTCACTCAGGGAAATTATTATACAATCAAAGTCAATCAAAAAATTATATTCATTAAATATTTGAGCCCTGGCCACCGTTCTGCCGGTGGTAGAGAAAAATGACGTAATGCCCAGCCAGCGGTTGAACAGTGGTAAAAAAAAATGACTTAGTGTTCAGCTACCGGTTGAACGGTGGGTAAACACTTGTAACTATTTTTGTATCTACCGGGAAATATTACATAATTATTTGCAAATTCTGACTCAAGGACTTAGACAGAAGTTTTAAAATCGTTCAAGAACGCAGGGCTCAAAGAGTTGAACTTTATTTTGGGAAGTCATTATACAACGAAAGTATTCTATTCATTAAACTTTATTTGGGGAACTTATTATACAACGTCAGTCAGAGAACTATATTCATCCAACATCCATCAGGGAAATTATTATACAATCAAAGTCAATCAGTTATACTTACAAATTTACACGATGAATTTATTAATCAAGGTTTCTAATTAATTAAAGATTTTCATTTTAAATAAGAATACATAATCACACCCTATAAATAACAGAAGGCATATAAATTTAATGATTTCAGAAGCAGCTATAAAAATGGCTGATATATGCGACTAGAAGAGAAAATAACGATAATAATTAAGCAGTTAACATTCCAGACCCCTTCTTTTTGTGACATGTCTCTTAAAGTCGTAGGCGATCATGGTCCGCCACATCTTCCTGTCTGTTTAACTCTTAATAAGTTTGATCTTTTTGTTATTTCTCCCAAACCCTTTTCCGCTATCCATTTGCTGAAGCCTATCAAGTACCTTACGCAATGCTATCTTCTATCCCTTTTTCCCTCTATACTCTATACTGTGAGTATCAGATTTTCCAAGCCCGCTTTTCTTATTATGTGCTCCAGAAATTTCAACTGCCTCTTCCTGATGTTATGTATAAGTTTCCTCTTTGTTTCCATTCTGTCAAATTTTTTCGTTACTCACTTGTTCGGTTCATGGTAACCTCAACTTAATTTTGTAGAACTACGTTTTTTCTTGCTTCAGTCTCTTCTTCATTTTTGAGGAGGTTGTCTAGCATTGTTATTAGAAAGAAATATATTTAGTAGAGCTTACAAACCTAATCTCCCGAAGGAAAAAATGTTTTAATGAAAATATTTTAGATATTTCAACTTCTCCGTCACCCTTTTAGAAGTGGGATATCATAGCTCTCCACTGTTTCCTATCACCTGTAGAAATTATCAGATTTCTTCTTTTGACAAGCCTCCACTTCCGCCATTTATTCACATTCCGCCAGAGTTTTATCAGGTCGGTTGCCAACTATATAATTATCGCAAGACCCACCAGGCCCACCTTTCTAAACAGTTGCTCAAGAAATTCCACTTATGTCTTTTTGATTCGGAATAAAAGCGTTATTTTTGTTGTCCTTTCCATTAACCCTTTTTTGTTGCTTACTCGCCTCTTTCATCGAATTCTCAGTATCCTTCTGCAGAACCCATATATGTTACCTTCAGTTTTCTCTTTATCTGTGGAAAGATGGTCAAGGATTCTCCGCTATATTCGAGGATTTGATATCACATAGCAATTCTTCTTTGTTTCTAAAAGAAATTTCTGGTTCTTTGTTTAGTTTTTCTGGAAGGCTATGTTCTAGCTGGAAACGACTAATTCTGGCATGATCATTATGTATTTAATTTCATTTAAATTATTATTCATTCAACTTATCTCGTGAAATTCAAAACGAAAAGTAAATGAATAAATATATGTTTTTCATTTGTTCGTTGTCAACTGTTATTAATATTATTATTATTTATATTATTAGTAGTATTATTAGTCATAGTATATTATTATTATCATTTATGAATGTTATGTTTTCCTGCTTTATATCCTATAAAGCCGGCTCCAAATTATGGTCCTTAGGCCCTATTGGAGAATTGTCATTTAATTGATAGCATTTATCTTAGTATATGGGATGTCCCTCGAAGGACATCTTGTATGTTGATGTTACCTGGTCCAATGTTAGTAAAAGTGTCTATTCCTTTTCTCACGAGGCCCAGAGCTCTGGTTAATATTTTTACAGTTTCAATCTTCGTTTATCTCGATCTCCAAGTTCTTATATTTGGACAATTTCTCGATAATTTTCATGGAGGTGTTTCTCTCAGATGGTACTGCTATGTCAATAAACATACACATCCTGAATTTCAAGTCTTTTATGATAATATCAGGTCTGTTGTTTTTTATTTCCCTGGCAGTTTGAAATGGCATGTCCAAGAGAATAGTTACACCGTTAGTTGGGATAACAGTATCTGGTTTGTGTTCATACCATCTCTCAGTGGTTTAGATTTTGTGCGCCTTGCTTATCTTCCAGTGCACATATGTCGCTACCTTGTTATGTCTGTGGGTATATTCATTTTTTGCTAGTTCTGGACATCGTGAGATAATATGGTCGACAGTTTCATAGCATTTTTTTCAGATGCATTTGCATTTCGGGTTAATTTCATCTTTGACTATTCTGACAGTGATAGGATCTGGTTGCGAGGCTTTGGTCTTGAGGTGCAATAATTAGGCCTTCTGTCTCAGCTTTCAATCTGCTACTCCTGTTTTCAGTTCTTTTTATGTAAAATTATTATCATTATTATTATTATTATTATTATTATTATTTCCTTTGATTTCTGGGGTTTACACATTTCTTTCCAGGTCCCACCTAGGGACCTAAGGTTAGAAATGGCATCATGACACTTTCTCCTGAAAAAAAAAAAAATTAAAAAACATTTAATAGATAAAGCCCTTCGTAAAGTGTGGGCTGTACTTCTCAGAACAATTTTTGTATCTCTTTGAGGCATGGACTTCCAGGAACCCCTTCAATTAGTCTACTGGAATATTTTCCAACAAAGCCTAGGGCTCCAACTACAGTCTGCAGGGACTTCCATATCAATAAGGAGGCACTTTTTGTTTGTGCTCTCTAATAACAATAATAACCTGCACGGTTGGCTTTGATTGTTCTGTCAGTGTGTATTGTGTAGACCCATAGAATTGTAACAGGTCCTATCTCCGTAACCGGGTCTGGGTGGTGTTCATACCAGTTTCTTTCTGTTTCCTTCCCGGTGAAGTTGCATATTTTCCAGTGCAGATATTGGCCCAATCTGTCATGCCGGGTTTTATATTTATTGGGTGCCAATATCGTGCAACCTGATACAAGATGGTCAATCTGGATATTTATCACACAATCTGCATTTTGGGCTGACACAATATTTTAGTATATGTGCTTGATAATTCCTAGTTAGCAAGCATTGGTCCTGCGCAGCAAGGATAAAACCTTCAGTTTCCGCTTTCAACCCTGCACTACGTAGCCACTGATGGGTACGGGTTTTGTCTACGTCAGCTTGTTTGGTACGGGCAGAGTATTGGCCATGAAGCGGTTTATCTTGCCATCGCTTCTGTAACTGGTCGGTTGCATTCGTCTTTGCTGTCTTTTTTAGGTATTTTGCAATTTCAGCCGGTGTATTGTGCTGTAGTTGCATCTCTACGCCCATTTGAAACTCCATTTTGAATTTGTTGGCTTCTTTCATTACGGAGTAAAGACGCTTACTACTTTCATGTTCCTTGACGCATACTATCATCCAGTCTAATGTAGTTTCCAAATATCTTTGGAGGCCAATTTTTGTAGTTTTGTAGGACAGTTCTAGTTGAACTAATCCTCTGCCTCCTTCGGATCTGGGCACATACAGACGATCAACATCAGCTTTGGGATGATGCATGCGATAGCAAGTGAGAAGCTTTCGCGTTTTGGCGTCCATTCGCTTAATTTCAGGTATGGTCCAGTTAAGGACATTAAAGCTGTATTGCACCACAGGGACAGCCAATGTGTTTATGGCTGATATCCTGTTTTTTTCAGTTTAGCTCAGTATTTAGTACCAGACATACATGCCTGTAGTACTCTTTTCTTATTTTTTCCTTCATTTGGGGGTGTTGTATACCATCTCCTTCGCTAATTCCTAGGTACTTATAAGATTCACCATGCTCCAGTTCCCTAATCTTTGTGACAAAATCTTAATCTATTAAGGGTGTTTCTGTAATTCTACCTTTCTTGAAAGTTACTTTTGCATTATTATTACTATTATTATTATTATTATTATTATTATTATTATTATTTCCTTAAGTTTCTGTTGTATACACATTTCCATCAGGGTCGCAGACAGAAACCTAAGGTTAGAAAAGGATTCATGACATTTCCAATTGACCATTTTTGAACCCAAAAAAAAAAACAATAACAAAAAAACCCTAAGATCATACATCTTACATAGATAAAGCTCTTCGTAATGTGTGATTATTATTATTATTATTATTATTATTATTATTAACATCACACTACATATTTTACAGATTACCTTTTCGGTTTTGCGAGCATTTGACAATATTATTGACAATATCAAACAATAATGTCTGAGGATTTATTTATGTATATATGTCAGTGCTTTAGACACCGTTTAGTGGGTTTTATGCTGGTTTGTTCTTTGAAATAGTAAAACAACTGTTGCTAATGTATTGTCTTACTAATGATAGCCTGGATGCGTAACCGATTGGAAGTACTCAGTCAAATCTTAGAAAGTGCATTTCTTGTCCTGTCTTCGTTATTTGAGAACGTTAAATAATTCACCCATTCCTCGATGAAAATAATGTATATAACTTTGTAGAAAAAACATATGCAGGATGCAGTTATTAAAGTAAACAATTATATTTGTATACAGAGAGATTTAATATTTAACAGAATATAAAGCTTTAACGTGCTAGCGAAACAATGAACAAATAAGGCTGAGGCTACGCTCACAGCAATAGTTATGCTATGTAGAAAAAACATTTTAAATATTTTCTTTTAATGACAATGTGTATCCATGTTTCTTCACAGGTTTCATATCGCTGTTCATCAATACAACCTCTGGCACAATTTCTGGAATTAACTCACTTAGAATTTGTTAACTTACGTTATATATATATATATATATATATATATATATATATAAAGTAAATAAAATAATAGCAGGTAAGGTTTTGAGTTCTGAGTGATCTTTCTCGTAGAGTGGCTGCCCCTCAAGTCTAGATGTATTTGTCCTAATTATAAATAAAAATTTTTCCTAATTATAAATAGTAGGCGCACGGAATATCGTTTTAATGTCTTACCAAGGAGTATTAAAGCTGAATTGAACGCAGGGAAACTTGAAGTCAGTTTACCGATTCATTTTTTCTTCATAAATTTGTTACATTACCTGTACAAACAAGCTTAATATTTTACGGATTCATTAAGCTTAGTGTAGTGTTTACATAAACCAAAACGACACGCATACTTGAAAACGAGACTGACAATAATAACTTTGCGCAGCATTAAAAAAAGAGAAAACAAAAGATGGTTTCTTATTAAGAAGTAGCAGCATGGCCCGGCGTTGCCCGTGATTGATTCAAAAATCGTATGACTCATACAGTAATCACTATCACTTGACTTAAAATATTTTTGTCCTTCCTTGCCTTTAAACGAGTGCCGTTTGCCGTGCTGATGTTGCTACATGACTTTCTTCTTGCCTATCTTACATTGCGAATTATTTCTAAGCTCTATACTAAACATTAAATCTGTTATGAAAAAAAAAAAAAACTAAACAAAATGAACACAAAACGATCAGCTTTAAAGAAACAAAAACTCCTAACTGGAAAAACCAAATGTAAAAAGAATGTTAACAACAAATAATTTTCACACCCAACCCAGTTCTGCGGAATCAGAATCAACGTTGAGTTTAAGCAAGCGAATGAGCCAATTGGAGTAAAGTGCCATGCAGATTTAAATTTTGCCATTCGTGACGAATGCAGCTATCGATTTTTTTGCATGCTAGCATGCTAGTTAACATTCGTGTCAGTCAGCTGTTGGCTCACACGCTGGCCAATAGAATCTTCCTGCCTATTCGTGGCAGCCAGCGATAGGCTCTCACTCTGGCCAGTAGAAAATGGCCGCAAACTATATGAAAACTGCCGTAGAAGCAAGAAAAAATCGATTATTTCAACTATCGATGAGAGTTGGGATATGCAATGTCGGCCTTGGCCTTTCCGCTAACTTGGAGCATGTGCATGTAAATTTTGGTGCAAATCCGTCGAAAATTGCGGCAGTGCATTCGTTACACACACACACACACACACACACACACACACACACACACAAACACATACAGATCCTGCCTTTTATAGATAGAGATTGCAAAATAGCGAAAAGATAAAGTAGTTTTCATCCGACAGAAGTGATCTGCTAACTGCCGATAGCGCAATGAGAAACATTTACCATCAAAAGAAATAAGGGCTTTAAGAAAACGATGCAATTAAAACGCTACACTTGCATCAATTATCAACATAGGGATGGAATCTTGTCTGGAACCTCTTCTTTTTTTTTTCTTCTTTTATGTACGAAATAGCCTCGGCAAATGAGCGATCATGGGTCTCTGCAACTTTTTATGCTTCGTATCCCTAAGCAATGCTTTTTTACTATATTATCAATCTAATTTCCTAAAATGTATACTAGATTGCTACCAAACTAGTTACATTTCATTATCACCGATTGGACCCTGAAAAACCATCGTTAACTCTGAGTAGATGTTCCCTCAAGGAAGCTCCGGGTCTTAAGCGACTAATGAACCGCACACTCAGCCCAGGCCACAAGTTGAATTCGTACATACGTCCCATCGCAACAGATGCTAGCAAAATGGTCAGTTCTCTATACTGTTCCAGTAAGTACCTAACTGCTCGTTCTATCCTATACATTTACAAGAGCCAGATCTGGCCTAAAATGGAGTAATGTTGTCTATTTGGGCAGTCTCGATAGACCCTACAATCATCTCCGCATCGTTATGGCTGATAAATTATTTCCATCCTGCAAAGCCCTCTCTCACAGATGAGATATAGCAAGGCTCTCACTGTTCTATCACTACTAAAGTGGTCAGACGAACTACATTCCTTAGTTTTGCCAATTCTAACCTTGGCGGTAATGACCCGCTAAGCTACTCATATTAAAACGAACACTCATCATTCCCTCGATATTCCACTGATGAGAAGTTCCATTCAAACGGCTTATTTCCGCGAACTACTGCTCTGCGGAACAGAATCCCAAGAGGATGTTTTCCAATCACGACAATCCTAACCTTTTCATATCCAAAGTTAATCGTAGTCTTCCCCAAATACCCACACAAATTCTGACCCTTACTCTACCACGAGTGGTTTTATAGGGTAAACCTCACTATAAAACAAAGAAAAAATGGTTAGTCACTATTTACCGCAGTCATATATGCATTAACTATGTCCAGTACTTGTTAATTACTACAAGCCCTATTGATTTCTCTGCGTTTGAGGACTCTCGCAGGGCCAACCTGAAAAAGAAACGCAGAAGTAGGAAGGACCGGGAGGCCTCAGAAGCTATACTAGACCAAACCTTTAATTGCAGTCGCTGCGGCCGGATTTGCCATTTCCGTATCGGCCATCAGCGTGACTGCAGACGACGGCGACAACCCACCTCGTAAATCTTCGTTCGCGAAGCCAAACCAAGAAGAGTGCTACCTGCCACATTGACCATCGCCATTAGTCGACACTTGCCGCTGACTATCAAGCCTGGCGTCGCATCGTCCACCAGGCCGTCTCCAACTTTGAGGACTCTCGCAAGGTCAACCTGAAGGAGAAATACTGCTTTAGGAAAGACCGGGAAACCTCAACAGCTATACCAGACTAGACCTTTTATTGCAGTCGTTGCAGCCGGACTTGCCTGTCCCGTATCGGCGTAGTCAGCCATCAGTGTGCCTGCAGACGGCGTGGACGGTCCACTTCCCAGCCATGAAAACTGATTTCATCCAGGTTACATTGCCACCTACCCCCCACCCCCGCTAAAAAAATAAAATAAAATTCATAATCGGTAAATAGTAGACATGAAAGGGTCCGAAAATATACGTGGAAAATATTTATGAAAAAAATGTAAAATAAGAAAAAGATGACCATTGGGACATAGCAAAAAGGACGATGAAGAATTTAGTAAAAAGTTAAGTCAAGAAAATGAAAGAACACACAAGAAAAATAATTAGAGATATCTCTGAAAGATGAGAAACTAACATTTCCTGCAAAAACATGCAATGTATGAGAATAAGAAAAAATATCGTACAGAATTTGGAAGTAGAAACCGTTGAAAGATTACTTTGAATTAGATAAACTTGTAGCTGATGAACACGCTTTCATTAATATATATATATATATATATTATATATATATATATATATATATATATATATATATATATATATATATATATATATTTGTGTGTGTGTTTGTGCGTGCGCACGTCTATAGTGTGAGTGGGCGCGCGTGTGTTTATGTGTGCGTTCGTGCGTGTATATACATATATACATTTATATATACATATATGTGTGTGTGTCTGTTTGTGTGCATGTATATATATATATATATATGTGTGTGTGTGTGTGTGTGTGTATGTGTGTATGTTTGTGTGTGTGTGTGAGCGCGATTGTGTGTGTGCGCGTGATTGTGTGTGTGTGTTCGCGCGTATGTATAAATATGTGTGTGTGTGTGTTTGTGTGTGTACAAACGACTGGCAAGGTTGTACGCTTAAGATTTTATTTAATTTTAGTGCACTTATAATTTTTTTTCTTTTCTTTTCTGGATGTAAATGATAAAGAATTTTTTTTGGTGGGGAAATAGAACATTCCTCAAGATACAATCCATAAAACAATCCATACACTCAGTTAAAAGTAAAAACAAAATTATCCTTGATAATGGCGAAAATTATAGCTGAAATCTCGCGGACATAACAAAACATTTGGACAATTTCTACATCGTTTACGTCCAGAAAATAAAATCATGAAAACACAAAGAAAAGTAAATAAAAAAAAAACTGAACCGTAGTACTTTTTTAGTCGTTTTTAATGAAAGTTGTGTGTCTAGTCTGTAACAGCAAAATTGTCCAAATTTTATAACAGCAAAATTTTCCAATTGTTAGATTGAACCGTTGAATCTTAGAAATGATTAAAGGTATGCTCCTGGAGTTGTCTGAGTTTCAATTTCCCTTTCTATTGTTTTCTCGTTTTAAAACATATTCAGATAACTTTTTTAAAAACATTTTCAGAAAAGACATATAGCCATCTTGACACCATCTGTTGTAAGAATCACAGAAAACAATCCTTCCATTTATCAGCTTGAAAGAGAACAGCCTTAAATCATTTTGTGTCAGTCCCACTATGTTTTCACGAATAATCAATGGTGAGAGGGAAAAGATCACTGAAGACGAAAACCAGACTATGAATGTTGCTTCCATTACTGTGCGCCTGATTGATCTTTTTTTCCCCCTTATCATTGATTATTTATAAAGATATAGTAGGAATAACAGAAAACGATTTGAACCTGTTCTATTTCTAGCTGAGTAACTAAAAGGGGCTTTCTGTGATTCTTGCAACAAATGGTGAGAAGATGGCGGCTATATGTCTTCTCTGAAAACCTGGAAAAAAGCAACTCAATTAATTTATTGTTATTTTTTACATATTAAACATTTTGTGTGATGGACAATTATTTCATTCCGCCACACGATTTGGACAATTTTGTTGTTACACCCGGTTATATATATATATATATATATATATATATATATATATATATATATATATATATATATATATATATATACTGAGATTTGAGAATGCATAATGATTTTTAATTTCAACATTGAAATGAATACAGGTAGAAAAATACTTTTATTGTCGATGATAGAAAAATATTCATCTTAGAGTCGGCCATTATTTACTCTTGTCAGGAAGAGACTGATACTTCATATTTACTGAACTCAAAGAGAATCACTAGCCAGGACGGAGTGGTCGGCCTGGCAGATATTAATCACCATTGCAGTCGTTATTAGTTCATCCTAATTAATCTTACTTATTAATCAGGCTAATTAAATTCACGTGCCATTATACGCTGCTAGGCACGACGTATTGATTGAGTTTTGTACAAGTCATTTTACTGCAATAAAGGAAGGTGGACGAAGGTCATGTTAGCAAATTATTACTGAAATAGATTTGCTATCGGGTATTCGCGATGGGTTTTCTGTTTAGCTAAGTGGCTGTTTGTACGCAGATCATCTTCTTGCTTTGCCTAATGCATAAGTCTTTCGTTCAATTATCAATTTATCTATGTATATTTTAGTTCGTTTTTTTTTATCATTTCAGTAGATTTTAAAATGGCTAACTATGAAGATATCAAGTTTCTTTTTTTACATTTCTATATTTCTGTATTAATCTTTGTTTCTTTATTTATTTCTGTCTTGTATTTGTTCTTAGTTTTCTCGTTTAAGTTGTTTTAATAAACTTATGTATAGTTCTTTCATTCTGTCTGACTACATTCATGGCTTTATTGTACCCTTCCTTTCTTTCATTCCTTATGTCTGTCTGTTCATCTCTCTGATTGTTTTGAAATATTTCTTCATATCTGTCTTTCTCGCATTATTATTTTCTTTTTCTTTCTGTTTTTCTTTCTTTCTTTCTGTTTTTCTTTCTTTCTTTCTTTCTTTCCTTTTTATTGCCATTTCTCTTAATGTCATTCGCCTTTTTTTCATGTTCTTTCCCTTTCCATCCTCTCTTTTCTTTACTTGATGCATTTAACCTTTTCTTTCTTGTTTTCCTTTCTTTATTTCTTTTTCGTTATTCTTTATATTTTTCTTTATTGATCGCTTTTCGTCTATTACACTTCTTCTCTTTCACCGTTTCTTTCTTTCTTTCTTTCTTTCTTATTGTCTGTCTATTTTATTTGCTTATGTATTTATAGTTTTACTTATTTTTACCAGTATCATGCGATGCTTTCCCCCTTTTTCATGTCTTTCTCCTTTTTCCTGTGTTTCTTTCTTTCTTTCTTTTTTCCTCATTTATTTATTTATTTATTTATTCACTTATTTATTCATTAATTTATCTATTTATGGAATTATTTCTTTTCGTTTCATTCTCTTGATGCTTCCTCCTATTCTTTACGTCTGTCACCTTTTCATGTCTTTCCTTCCTTCCTTCATTCATTCATTCATTTTTCTTTCTTTCTTTTGTTCACTATTTCTTCATATCTTTCACTCTTTCTTCATGTCCTCAACGCTTTCTTTATATCTATCTCGTTTCTAAATGTCTTTCTTTCCTTCGTCAAGTATTTTTTAAATACATACATATAGATTAGGTTTACCATAGCTTATGTATTTTTACTTTGCATAATCAATAATTATTTATCTGCCTGATATCATTTTTGTAATTTCACTAGATTTTTTATACACTACCCATGAAGATGTCTTTTGTTACTTAATTTCGCTTACTTTCACTCATTCTTTCTTTATTTTATTCTTTTTTTTTTTGCTTTCTTTCATTCTTTCTATCTATCCCTTTATTTGCGTATTGAGATGAAAATCTGTAATGGAATAATATTATTTTACGCAAAATGTAATTACTTTTCAACATGATCTAATTTTCGTAATTTTAATACGCATTCCTATGAAGATTTCTTTCTTTTTCGCCTTCTTTCTCTCTTCCATACGTTCTTTCTGTCTTTCATTCTTTCTTTCATTATTTGGATATATGCATCAACGCAAACGGAACGCAATAATTTTATTTTCTACAACAAATAATTAGATTTCAAGATGATTACCTTCTTGTCAATGCCCTTAATTAATTCTCTGGTCAAAATTAATACTATCGATCTAATAATATATAGCAAAATGCATAAATTTATATTCACGTATATATGATTTGTTTCCATCGGGCATGTATGACTTAACAGACACACACACACACACACATATTCATACATAAATCTCTCTCACTCTATCTTTCTTTCTCTTTCTCTTTATATATATATATATATATATATATATATATATATATATATATATATATATATATATATATAGGCTAAAATCAAAGCCCGCTTGTCGCTTGAGACATAAATCTCATGAAAATCTTGACCACATCGAATCAAGGTGCCGGGTCCTTGCTGAAAAAAGATACATTATTAAGCTAGCACAGGATATTCATTGAAATGTTTGCTCGAAGTATGATATGAAAATTACGAATACGGACAACAGCCAAATGATGATGGGTGACTATACTGTAGATTTTCAAGCTGCTCGGCACGGGGGCAATGATCAAAGTGTAGTACGCTGCCTTTATGAGCTTCCGAGTCGGCATCTGTCGAACTCTCTGCATTAGCAGAGAGGAACCCGGACGAAGCTTTGCCGAAGGGCAAGGTTTCGTTCGGGGAGGTAGACAGGGCCTGAATCCGTCAAGGCGGGTTCAAAAAAGCTATATTTTTGGCCGGGCCTACGGGCTCGGGGATACCCACATTAAACCGGCCTTGTGCCACATTCTATCCTCGTGGGTGGATTGATAAATACTATACTGTAGATTTTCCCAAACTTCACATACAAATATTTGTTGCAAATCGACCAGAAATAGGCATAGAAGAATTTTTTTTTTTTTTTTAATTTTATTAAATTTATTGGTCCTCTGTAATTTGGATCTTACAGGTGCGTTGTCGTTGTTGACAAACAAGTTAACTGTTTTAAAGTTTTACAATAAATAATTAATACTTAACATTTAAGTTTTGCTCGACTTCAGTTGGGTATTTCTATATGATGTTTTTTATATATATATATATATATATATATATATATAGCGTAAATTTCCGCGTATAGGGCGACATTTAAATTTTAAAAATCACCCCCGAAAAATATGAATTCGTATAATACAATAGGTAAAAAAAAAGCTAACCTTAAATCCTGTGGTGTATATGCACTGGTAAGTAGGCTAATATTCTTGCACCATGAATCGCTGTAGGCTAACAACTGCCTCGGTATGGTAACTACAGATGTAAATATTTGTACTACAAACAACTCACATTATAATCCTGTACTACAGTTATAAATGTAAGAAAGCTAATTTTACTACTTGATTTCAGATTAACATACAATATTCAAGAGACGATTAAACGACGATTTTAAATTGTTTCACTGAGCTACACGCAGAAGCAAAAAGTAACGTCAAAAAACATTTCGTTCTTAATTTGTAGAGCTATGGGTGCGTTAACATTAATCATTATTTCTCATAGTAGAGTTAAATAAGAACATTTAGGATAAGAAACAATGTACATTTCGAATTAAAATTCATTATCATTATGCTGTTTTCTAACATTTATTAAACAGGCTGTCTATATTTCTATATATTTATCCACTGTGCCATGTGTCCTCAAGAACACATGGCACAGTGGTTAAAGGCGTTGGTTAGATCCGTTGACAGATAAAGGCGTTGGTTAGATCCGTTGACAGACCCAAAGAAGGTGTGTTCAATTCCTGATTAAGGCAGTGGAGAACTTTCAGAGGGAAAATTAGCAGGAGATAACTGATAACTGACATCCATCAAACATGGCATGTGGAACTAGAACAGTCTACACCGGTGATCGAAATAAAGGGTTCAGTTCGAAATTCCAACCATCTGAAGAAGGCCGGAGCGTACAACGGCCGAAACATTGTGATATATGGCGACAAAGATGAGGACAATAGTCCGACTAATGTAAATACTATTTATTAAACAGGCAAACGGTATTTTCAATAACATACAATATACGGTATGTTATTTTATGCGGTATAAAGCAAGAAAAGCTTTAAGATGTCACAACATCTTTATTTCTCTTTACAGATTAAAGCAAAACTGTATTATCCACATGCCAAAATTAAAACCCTTCAAAATTGCGATGATAATCAACATCGGATGCAAAAGCTCATCATAAACATCATCATTTACAGTTTACTCATATGGGTTACAGATTATCGTCTTATACTACGAATATAAGGTAAAATCATGAATATTTACCTAGATTTGGGGTAACCTCTTATATATAAGTAACCTTATACGTTGAAATATACGGTAGTATAAAAAGATTTAAATAGTTAATCTCATCGACAACAACAACTCATCGTGCAAAATCTAAATTCCAGAGAATCAAAATTATTTCCATGCCCTTAAAGGATTTGAATCCCTGATCGAACCAAATGCATAAAGAAATGTATTGGATATACACTGCAGGCCTATCAACAAGACTTGCGTTATATCTCTTTGAATATAGCTCAGTTATGATCCATTTAAACTCACAGCTCAGTCCTTATTTGTCATCATTATTTTTAGGATCTTCATTACAAAGCATCCTAAGATTTTTTCATACACCTTTAGTTTCTGAACACAAAATTGTAACACTTTGACAATAAAGGTGAGTAGCGTCAGCCTTCTACTGAGTGATAACAATGATAATATATATATATATATATATATATATATATATATATATATATATATATATATATATATATATATATATATATATATATATTTCATTGAATACGACAGACAAGAAAAGCCACTAGGATGCAGGGGTTTGCAGAAGATTTGGAGCGAGTGCAGATAGGATGAGGAGAAGGATAGTGGAAAGATCAAGGTAACTGGAGATGTCGATTGACATTACATTTGAATAGTTGGAGATTATAGCTATCAGGGAAACAGTAATAGGGAAGGGTGTTCCAAAGGCGAGAAGTGTGAGGCATGAAGCTATTGTAGTAGAAGAGACGGCCACATTTAAAAGTTTCTATAATGTAAGTGTGGGAGCGGGATGCCAGCCTCGTAGGGCGCTTGAATTCATGAAGTCTGGGAACCAGTGAAAGTGATCTAATATTTTGTTTCTTTTCAGATGATAAATTATATAAAAACTGCCCGAATAGCAAAATAATTAGATTAATTATTTATTACAAAAAAATTAAAACCTCTAAATTTATTTACACGCTTAGTTTATGCAACGGTTTTTGTTTAATTCTCGGCGGGAACAAAAACAAAAAATAAAAATAAACCTTGCTAAATTTACAGTTTATATAAAACAAATAATTCGTAAATTTTTTAAAAGCATTTAAAAAATGAATAAACAAAGTTTGTCGATATTATTCAACGAGATATGATTTAAATAATAGTTGCATATATATATATATATATATATATATATATATATATATATATATATATGCACGCGCATACACCTATATATATATATATATATATATATATATATATATAGAGAGAGAGAGAGAGAGAGAGAGAGAGAGAGAGAAAGGAAAGAGATTAAGAAGTAATACGTCAATTTTTACAAAGTTTATAAAAATTGAATTTGAACACACACCCACACATAGATA
>CAHIKZ030005252.1:1525000-1532500 GCA_903632075.3 Acanthosepion pharaonis | reverse complement strand
ATATATATATATATATATATATATATATATATATATATATATATATATATATATATATATATTAATAAAATATACATATTATCCATTAGCGGGACGACTTTCATTCTCAATACAATATTCAATAATTTTTACATTGTTTCTGTTTATTTTTTTATTTTTTGTCTTTTTTTAAAATACTCTAAATTTACTTTATGGTTTCTTAATTCTAGAACTATTATATTATTTAATTTATTATTAGCAAATATTTGCTTATTGCTAGAGTTATTAGACACTCTAAATTTAACTGATTTATGCAAAGGATCTAGAGTTTGTGAGAGTGTTTTGATTTTTTTTTTTAATGAAGAATCTATAGTTGGATATGACATTTGGTATGGCATTTGCCACAACCTGTATTCAAACTCAATAACACATCAAGCATATATATATATATATATATATATATATATATATATATATATATATATATATATATATATTGATAAGGCAGTATGTCCAGTTAAATGCCTCGGATTCCATATTTAATTTTATGCAACTCATACATCTCTCCCTTTTTCCCTCCCTCTCCATATATATAAATAAATAAATAAATCGATATATATATATATGTATATATATATTTTAAAATATATATATATATATATATATATATATATATATATATATATATATATACAACACTTTCAAAGTAAAACAATATCACAGGGTCTCTTTCTAGCCTTTTTTTCAAAGAAAATTAGTGACACGTCTCATAACTTCCTTCTCTCTTTTTTTCTCTCTCTGGGTTTTTTCTTCTCTACCCCTTCGATTTCAATATATAACTTCCGTTAAGTTAACCGTTTAAATGTGTCAATATCTGCTAACTCACTCATGTCTTCTCTCTGCCGCCTCACTCCCTCACTTCGTTAATTTACATATGTTTAATACGGCCCGTCAAAAATATGTAAATTTTCTTTTCATATCCTGTTTGGAAGGAAAATCTGATGATCCGCAGTCCTTTAAAAGGACTGTGGTGAAATAATTTATTACATGGAACCTTAAAGTGGTCTGTTTTTATTTAAATTATTTGCTCTGGATTTACATCGAGCTCTCTGGATTTTATCCTCCTTAGGTTTACCCATACGAATTACCTAGTTTTTCAGAATATATATATATATATATATATATATATATATATATATATATATATGTATGAGCATGTGCGTCAATATAGATATATATATATATAGATATTTATGTGTGTGTGTCTGAATGTGCCTGTGTGCCTATGTGTTTGTGTGTGTGGATATGGAGTGTGGTGTAATGGCGAACTACTCAAAATGAGTAATCGGAGACCCGTGTTTCGATACCAGCCGTGTTGGTTGCATTCACTTACGCGCCACTACCCATGAGGTATGTATGAATCTATATCATCTCCTCACCCAGATATGGGTTGAAAAGCATCGCACATTGGCTGGCATCTAGTTTACCGAAGTACGAAAGAAATGGCAACCTCTTACTGGGAATCATCGGCATAGTCAGTCATGAATGAAAATAGCCATGATAAACCAAGCCTTTATCACATATGGGATCTGACTTATGATAGTGGTGAAGTTGATAAATCATTTTCTTGTCTCTTTTGTTAGTCCTTAATGCTAAACACTAATACTCCATAGGTAATCCATTTTAGGTAGTATTTTCCCCTATATAAGTGATGAAATTAGCGTATAATGTGACGTTCTGGCAGAACATTTATTAAAATCACTGAAACTTTCAAATTTCAAAATAATTTGTTTATATGACGTTTCTAATTGCCAATATGAAATGTAATATTTGATACATAAAATCCCATGGTAAACTTACTGGGACGTATATAACATAAAAAGATAATGAAAATGGAACAATATCATATAAGTAATCAATGTCTATTTGACAATATTCTGCTAAGTTGAAATCTTTCTTTTCGATATATGATAGCGACGAAACAATTTCCTCTCTTGTATCGAAGCCTATCCTCATTCTACAGACAAAACACCGAGTTATCACGGGGATTTTAATTTGTCTCAGTCGCAGATATATAAATAGAAAGAAGTGTCGGTTAGGTTTGATGATTCCGTTTGTTTTTCGTTTCTTCTTTCTTTTTACAAGTTGTACACGGTAGAAAAGCAAATAAGAATCTAGTAAGGAAGGCAACATGGAATGTCGAAAAGTTAATTAGAAAAGAAAAAAAAAAGGTGTGAAAAATTACGTCGCTATTTTCACCAAAGTATCTGATGACGCGACCGGGCAGAAATTGATCAACACTTATGCACTCAGTTTTACAAAGACAAACTGAGGATTGTAAATACAGAAGTTCGTAAATTTTGAGAGATACTCAAAAGACAGTTTATATCAGTATATGTATATGGAAGTGAGTTGCTGGTGCACAGAGAACTGTGAATTTAAAAACCCTGGGCAACCGAAAGGCATGAACTCTAAAAAAAAGAGTTCATGAAAGATTACACTAGAAACTAGACATGAATAAACATGTATCGCTATATTTTCTCCAATATGTCCAAATCCCCCTCATCAGGGGAATACATATATATATATATATATATACAAAGAGACAGAGAAAGAAAAAGAGTGAGAGGCATGGTGGAGAAAGAAGAAGATAGAGAAAGGAGAGAAGTAAGTTGTTGAGAATATTCAGAGGGGTTAACCTTCTTTTGCCGGATGTGACAAGGAAAATAGAATGAATATATTCAAAAAGGAACATACGAAAAAGAGGAGGGAAAAGCAAAAACAAAGGAAAATAGCGAGAATAAAAGGGATTAAAAATAAGAGAAGTATTTCGGACAGAGTGTAAAAATATGCAAAAAGGAACATATTCATAATTTGTCTATTCAATCTATATAGTGAATTAACGTCATCAATAAGAACCGTTATACCTTCAAAAAAAAAGCTTCGGTGATTATGAAAATAATAGCATAATAAAAAAATCTAAATTAAAACACTTTTTACAAAGAAAACAATTATCTTTAATTATTTTTCAAAAAATCATCTATATATAAAAGATTTTTATTAAAATTCGCAGTGCTTTGTCAGTCGTCTAAAAATTGTATAAAAGATTGATTTCTGCTCAGAGACACAATTATCAAATTCCATGACCAGGTAGCCAACAAGGAAAGTAGATGTTCATGTTAAAAACAATTTACTTAACACAAGAAAAAAATTGATTTAAAATATCAATCCCAGTACCTTGTCATTTGTCTTTAATAACACATATACATATATGATAGAATATAATTTTAAGGTATACTATATCCATGGGCAAACATGGTTAATAACAGACGTAGCACACATGTAAATATAAACGTAGACACTTATGTCATCACCAAACTGTGTGTTTGTTTTAGGCTTGAACGCAATCTACAGGCCACGTATGGGGTGTTTTGAACAGACTATTTATATATGCTTGTCAATGGAGAATTGCCTGTAGACGTTTTATTGTATCATCCTAACGGTTATTGGATGGGCGGTAACGTATATGTTTCAAATTATTCTAGTGTCTATTGAGTATAAATAATTGTGAATCCTAGGAGGGTTATCTGAAGCTATTTTATAGTGTGGTATGTTAAATTTTTGTTTATTATTTATTATTCACTAATTAAATATATTCTTTGATTATTATAACATTTACTTGTGGGCATTCGTAGTTTGTCAATTTGCTTATTATTCATTTAACATGTATATTTTTTTATATATTTTGTTTATTTTTTTTATTAGGTTGACTGTGAAATCAAGTACATCTTTTTCTTTTGGGTTAGTTCCAATATCCCGTATTTTTTATGATTATTTTTTCTGATTTATGTAACATGCATTAGACGAATCCAACACTTGACACTCAAATCACATAATGAACCACAGCAAAAAATTAATATAATGAAATTAAATAAATATCAATGTTGTACAGATCAGGAAATAAATGTATATTTATTAGTAATTTTATTTCATATTGTGGTAGTTTGATGTTTTATAATCGCCAGCACCCAAACTATGCTGTTTAGTCACTTATGTTAACGTCCTCCATAATTTACCCAAATTTTTCAATTTTTTTTTCTGACGGCAATTTATGAGTGTTCTTGAGTTTTGAACACCAAAAAAAATTTATCTTTCGTCGAGAAATACTTGTTTCAAAATTAAAATTCTTACATTTCACATGAAAAATTCCGTCAAAAGATGAAACGCTTCGACTAATATAGGCTTTCCCTTCGTCATTTTCCATATTGTTCTTTTACATTTATATATAAAATTGCCATTGTCGATAGCACAACTCAGAGTTTTATACGGTCTTGCAATCTTCAGGTGCTGAGAATATACATGACTTCACTTTATTCCTGAGTAAATTGTCCAGCATGCACTACCATGTAAAAGGATTAATATTATATAAAAGTAATACACATAGAATATTTTCTTTTTTCTTAATATTTTGCATAGTTTCTAGAAAGCATATTTCATTATTACAAAATGTGTAATCTTACATCGATGTTTCGTTTCAAATTTTTTCCGAACATATTCGCGCTTTTAGTAAAACATAGTAAATAGTTTTCGCATAGGAATGTATATAAATCTAAGCTCTCGTGACCTCTGACCTAAAACACCTGATTCATGATAAATATATTGTCATTATCATTGTTGTAGTTGTAGCTCATATCGTTCTCTTTATTTTTCCGAATTATTGCAGCGTACATTTTCATAAATTTTCCGTTAATTCCCTTAAGGGATTTTTGTTAGCAGAGGAAGTTATTTATTTTTTAGATCCGGAAATCTCCATTGATAAAGGCGAGAAAACGATGAACGTCAATCCCCAACAGCTTTCATATTTATGTTGTTTTCATTGTTTCTAATTGTAACATTTTAAAAGAAAATAGGATTTTACTAGCATGTTTTTTTTATGCGTTTGCACGATTAATCAATCTTAAGCTGACCAATTTCTGGTTACTTCAATATAATGACTATTTCTTGTTATAATAATAAGAAAATATGACTAGTTTGTTTGCTTTGTTTTATACAGTTTACCTAGTTCTTTGACGATGTTTTATGAATTTTACTCTTTTTTTACAGCGACTAACATGATTTTTTATTGATACAGTTTCTCGAAGATGATACTTCTCATTAGCGTGGAGATAGTGTTATCTAGGCTTCCTGTACTTACACACATTAAATTATACTGTTTTGTATTTAAATAATATCAAATAATTTAAGGACTAACTTACAAAAATCTAGATAATCTGAGCCCTAGATTTGTTGTTTCTTCTCGATAACGATCACGAAACTCCTGACCCATTGGGCTGGTCGGGGCGCCATATGTACTGCAGCCTCAATTCACAAGTTTTTTCCTTCTCCTCGAAATGTTGGGACATAAGTTAATCCAGTCTGTCCTGCTATTTAACCATAGTTGGGGGAGAGGATCTTTACCTTTCCCAAGGGTATTCGCACGTAAGTGGATATAATGGATCCGATTGTAATTCGTAATCAGCTCCCCGGTCTCTCAATTCGAGCTGCTACCCATTGCTTCACCGTGCCTTCTCTAGCTAAATGATAAAATGGTGCAAACAATCTGTGATTTTCAACATAAGACCAACTTGTGCACCTCGGCGTGGTGTAATGTTTAGCAAACTTTTCTCGCTAAAATATTACGACTGAATAGTGAAGTCGTTTCTCATTAGGTGCGTCATAGTTTCGGTCATGTTCCACATCTAAGCAATGCTTAGAAAATCAATATCTCAGACGAACATTGTATATTTACATTATCACACACCAGAATCTTAGTTTTACTAGTTGCTTTTAACAGCTAGAGTCTCAATCAGGCTTTGAAATTCCACTTTGTCTCAAGATCACTCCACACGTCAATAGTTACTCTTGTATACGATCATCTGCTACAGACGCTAGAAAATACTTGGCTGACACCTTCTGTCATGCTTTATCATTACAAGAAGTAGATTAGATAAAACTGGAATATTACCACCACCTCTGAGTTGGAGCTTGTCAATAGTCACTTTACAGTCTTGAGAGAATTCAGAATGATTTCTTCGGTGAAAGACATATTCTACAATCTGCAGCCTCTTTCTTACAGACACAACATAGTAAACCTATCGCTATTCTATTATTGCAAATGTTCAGACCAATAAGTTTTTAATTCCACCAGTCCAGCCATTTACAAACAGTAAAAGCTATGCTATTTAAACGGATTTAAGTGGACCTTATGTCGCCGTATTCCTAATATATAAAGTTAATTCCACTCGGAGAGTGTGTTCCCAAGAACTGATAATTTTTGTAACAGTCTCACGAATCCTGTTAATATTTAGAGATTCTCTTCTTTTTCCCTTCTGTCCTGTTTGGTGAATATTGTAAAATTCCGATTCGTATTTAGTTACTATCTGTAAGATTATCATTGTGCAGCCGAATAAAAGATGAAAATCGATATCGTATCAACTCCGATCTTCCTTAATGAATATCAGTGAGAGGAGATGTGAATTTAGGTGTTTTCTCTGGAAGGTGATGCTTCTTTTGCAAGTATGTGAGAGACTGTCTTATTTTCGTTCACGAGTAGGCGCATATATATCTTCCTACCATCTGCTGTCCCACGTGTGAACACTGAAAGACCGTTTCTCGTATGATCAACGAAATTTTACAACGCCGAGCCTGGTCAGTACCTAGATCGATGACCGCTTGGGTATTACCAGGTGCTGTAACCTTGGATGTACTGGTGATCTAATAGATAACTGCTTGACACTGGTAATCGGAGAGCCAAATCCCAATTCCATTTATATTCGTTATATTCACTTACCTGCAGATAACCTTGGGAAAGGTATGACGCCACTTCTTCTACCTCAAGTTATGTGTAAATTAAAAAAAATTGTAACGGTAATTCATTATTATCTCGCCAAAATTCTTAAAACCTAAAAATACTTATGGCTTAGCATGACCTGTAAAAGACGTAATCATCCAACACACGTGATCCCATCCTAGTTTCAATTTGATAGTCGATATTTTTCATGTTGGGGACAGATAAATACGACAACAGAAGGTATGCATCTTCATCTGGTAGCTACTAGGTGATATCCCATTTCAACAAGCTCATATATCTGACGTCCATGTTGCTGTGGTGCATCGGATTGTTGACATGGAATACAAAAGATTGTCCTATTCCGACGACCGATGTAACGCTGGCGGTGATTATTTCTACCAACACAGTCTTTTAGTGCAATATAAAACATCCTGTCGATGGGTTACAATACCGGAGCCCAGGTACTTTCTACATTGATTAACGAACAAAAAGATGTGACGCATTGATCCCGGCCGGATGGAAGAGATCATTAACATTTTCTTTTCTCTTGATCCTTGAAATGTTTTCAAGTTTAAGCTTTTTTCAGTTTTTACTTAATTATCAGTTCCGAATGGTGTTATTTGATAGCAGCTGATGTAATGATACTAAAATTCAATAATCAATTTCTAATGCCTCTGGTATTTTCCACCCAC
>CAHIKZ030005252.1:1420000-1520000 GCA_903632075.3 Acanthosepion pharaonis | reverse complement strand
AGTCGCATTTCAGGATGATTTTTTCTTTATTTAAATCTTACCCCGGATGACATTAATAATAGTAACGTTTAAATCTAAAAAGATGACTCGTGTAAATGTGTGTATACATGTTTTTGAGACAGCCTGTATAAGCCTTACTGTTTATTCCTGTGGCTTCTAGTACTCAAGGCATGTGTTGAACGAAAACGGTCAGTGTTTATATATAAGTAAAAATTCCGTATGCGGACAGACAGACACTCGTGTAATTATGTATTGTATAAGCTTCCTGTCTGCCAGATAAAGGTCTAAGCAGTACAACGTTATTTAATATGACTGACGTACTTGAAAGGAAGACAATTTCTGATTCTTGTATTAGATGTACGTACGAAACGGCGTAATCTTTCGTTACTTTCAAGGAAGCTTCAGACCGGATTAAAGGAAATCTTCTGAGAAGTAGAACTGCAGAGAGAAGAAATACACAAAGTAGGTGCTTGTCAGATAATTTTCAAGTTCTTCATGACGGCCAGTCTCTTTCGAAGGCAAATGTTTCAAGCTTCTAAAAATATGTGGGGTGATATAATACATTCTACTTCGAAACAGAAGACAACGTATCTCTTGTAACAATGAAAGATCTCTTGTGAAAATTAAAAAAATAAAATTAAATAAGTTACATTGCGTCACTAATAGTAGATACAACACTATACTTTAACTTGTATTCCATAGTATATTAAGTTTTGATCGAAAGTGTTTGATAACGTCCGTTATTCCTGCGTTAGTGTTACATATAGAGTAATAAAATATAAATTTAGTGGGTGTTTTTGAAAAATAGAATAAAGATATATGTTGTGGATTCCGAGATGAAATCCGGTCTCAAATGAATGACAAAAGTAGGAATGAAATATAGCAAATAAATGTATTGACGCAATAATACAATTGGTAATACGGTTAGTAGATCCAGAAATGCGGTTAGTAGCAATAATAATATATATACTGGGAAATTCAGTATCGAAGTAGGACTTCCTTCTGAGTCTACGTGCTCGTAACTGTGACTCCTACAACGTGGTTACCTCACACTCTCACTGTATCACTTCCGACTCTGTTACTCACTCTTTCTTAAGTATTCACCGGCAGCAGTACAAGTGCACACTGGTCGAGTCCACTTGTATGAAAAAGGGGTAGAACCCATAACAATATATTTAGCAGTTTTTGTAAAAAAAAAATCGCTTCTGTAGAATACGGACTGGAGGAGAAAAGTTTTGCATCGCGAAAGAAGCAACAAGCTGCACAAATTGCGTGAAATTAAAAATGGACATTTGCTGAATATCATACCAGGGGAATACGAAAGGGACGACGGTGTCACGTTACAATAAAGGTAGCATGACGATTCTTTAACCGTAAAGGTTAGGAGTTACAGAAATAAGGAGTATAATCGACCTGAAGACTCTCCATGTAAATAGCGAAGTGCAGCGAGAGCCTTACGACATTTCATCTGTGAGAAATGGGTTGAAGGTTAGAAAATATGTCGTCGCCTACAAGGACGGAGAGACGCTAGAAGACCGTGAAACTTGGAAGCTTCTGTCATATATATATATATATATATAATTGTAACATCTCCTGCCAACATGATCACATCCTTGGTCACGGTCACCAATTAATCTGCTGTCCGCGCCCTGTGGTTTATCCATGTTTAATGATCCGCTCCGCAGAAACTTAGTATAGCGCTTTAACCACGGGGCTAACTCTGCGCTGGTCGATGTTGATCGCTGGCCGCTTCGATCCTTAACAAAGCTCTCCAAATCTCTGAGCACCCAAAGTTATCTTCTTATAAGCAATTCGCTCAAAACTGGCGTGCGGGCAAAGAGTTCCGTGGATCCGGTGATTCCCCAAAAACTCATATTAATTCCAATAAAGGTTTTCTTTGTTCCGTGTTTCTATTTTCTTAATCAACTATCTAAATTTAGAGAATTATCCACCTTCATTTGAAGGAGACACTGATTGTTTCTTTCTTAATATCTACGACCATCATTTCACACAGGCGGTTTAATTCTGCTTCTTCTTTGGTAATAACCGTGCATTCAGTCATTTCATTTTATCCTTACTCTTTATTCCTTTCTTCTCGTTTTTTTTTCACTGCCTTTTGAAGGAGTTTTTGTAGCTTACTTACTGTGTTGGATATCGTGTCATTTGCATATCTTATTTTGTTTAATATTTTCACCGCAATAATCAATCCTGATAGGATTTCGAGTTCTTTCAGTATAGTCTCGTTGTATAGCTTATATAAGTCCGGCGAGAAGGCACACCTTTTCAATACACCACTTTCTATTTGTTATATACGCTGAAATCATTATATATACGTATGCAAGCTGTTTGCTGGCAGTATCGGTTGTTGATTATTCTAACATCCTTCCCAATTATATCACTGTTTGTGAGCAGTTTTAATAGATTTTTGTGGCGTATTATATAAACTTCTTTGTGTAATCTATAAAAACACAGTTACACGTTCTTCTGCATTTGTATTTTTCCTTCTGATAGCATTCAGCATAAATATGGCGTTCCTTGATCCAGTATTTTGCCAAAAAGAGATGGCAAAATAATAGTAAAATTGTTCGAAGCGTCAGACTATTCATCTGAGTTATTAAAGTTTGAAACAAGAAAACCGGGTTTCCCACAAGCAAGAAATTAAGATGCAGCGTGGTTTTTATTGTATATTTTTGAGAGAACGATAGAAAATTTGACAGAACAGTTTAAGGGCTGTTAAAGGGATACTAACTGATCCAAATGCTTTGAAAATAAATATATTGTTTAATAAATGATCATAATATTTACTGAAATATAGTATCTTCTAAAGATAACTGTCGGATTAAAAAATAAAAATCTACTACTTCTTAAAAAAGTGAAAAGAAGCAGAGTCCTGTGCGTTGCTTTCTCACAATGTTAGCTTGGCCGACAACTGCAGCTGTCTAGTTATCTAGTATTGCAATCTGACCAAGAAGAAATGTTAGAAATTGAACCTTGGCTCAATACTAAGACAGTAACTCGACATCAGAACGAAAAACCGCATTTGTTTCTTTTGAGCTGAGGAAGTACAGGATTGACATAGACGCTCTCAGTGAAACCCGTCTTGCTGGCTCATCGCAACTTGAAAAAGTGAAAGGACGTTATGTACACCTCTGGTCTTGTAAGAGCTCGAATAAAGCCCGCCAATCAGGTGTCGGATTTGTAATCAAATCTCATCTTGCAAGGAAACTGAGTCCTCTCCATAAAGGCCTATCAGAACTTATCATGACACTGACACTTCATCTGGATGACAACGTAATTGCTACGCTCATCAGTTGCGATGCACCAACAACAAACAGTACTGTGGAAGGGAAAATGACTTCTACAACAACCTCCGTAATGTCACCTCCCACGACCAACATAGGGATAAACGTATTCTAATGGGGGACTTTGCTGCTCGGGTGGGTAACGATTACACGGTCTGGGATGGTGTTCTGTGTCATCATGGTGTAGGAAGCATGAATTCCAACGGTCTGCGTTTTCGTTAAAGAGAATTCAATCTTGTAATCACCAGCACCTACTTTCAGCGACCGAACAGCCAAAAGGCATTGTGGATGCAACCTCGATCAGAGTAACGGCGCTTTATTGACTATGTCATCACAAGAAGAGAGACTTAAGGGGACATCAGTATCAAACGTTGCTTGCATACCATATGCTGCCTTTCAGTCCGTGCTCTCTTTCTTAGTAAGGCTTCCTTTCGACTTCCTCATAGGAAACTGCAGAAGACATCTGTGCCTAAGCCGACAAATAACCTCATTATTATTATTATTATTATTATTATTATTATTATTATTGTTGTTGTTGTTGCTCTCATTATTATCATTATTGCAAAATACCTTATTTTCAGTGAGTAAATGTGTTTGAGTTGAGATGCTCTTTTATTTCCTGAAACATCGTAATTATTATCAACTAGGTCTAGATGTTCTACAAAAGTAGATAGGAATTGAAACTGTATCCCGTTTTCCCTCATATATATACTTTAAAATTTATAAGTTCAGTTGAATCCGCCACCTTGGTTTCAAACTTACAGTATCCTAAGTCGATTCTTTAAATTTTTTCTGTACTATATAGACTGCAGAAGACTTCGCGTTCTAATTATTACGTATAAGGCTTTGTGGTGCGATGAAATCTTTAATTTTACAATATTGATGATTTGGATGGGTATATCTTGTTCTGTTACCACAATAGAAACAGTGAATCATTTAACTTCCCCTTTTCTTTGCCCCCTTTTTAGTTTACCATTAACTATCTATCTATCTATCTTCGGCCTGGGTATGACGATAAACTACACCCGTGTCCTGGGTAAGACGATAAACTACATTCAGAAGCAAGGCCTCTGATTTTGAGAAGCGTGGAACCACCTCTTAATTGCTGATGTTCCCAGGTCCACCCTGATCCGGGGTAGTAGCACCTGTTAGGGTCCCAGCTACGGGCAAATAGTTAAATCCTAAACTGGGGTAAACCCACTACGAAAGTGTAAAAATAGGTTTTAATATCAGAAATACTTTGTAAAAAAATTATGACCAGCAATAAATTGTTGAAGAAAAAAAAATATTACCAGCAATACATTTTTGAAAAAATATTAGCAACCACGTTTTTAAAAAAAAAATATTATTGTAATACATTTTTGAAGGAAAAATATTACCAGAAATAGATTTTTGAAAAAACAAGATTTTCCCGGCAATAAAATTTTATCGGCATTAAATAACCCATTGAGGTTGATGTGCCGTAAAACAAACTAAACCAAATAAATCTAGCTAGCTATCTCATAATACACGGGGAAATATATTTGATGTTACGATATTGTGCTTAATATTCGACCGTATGCGCATTTTCCTCTTTTCGGCGTGAAAAATGAAACCCAAAAACTGGTCTACAAAGCATGAAATAATCTGAAATATTTGTTAAAGGATTATCGGGTAAATGAGATATAATCCGAAGACGAAGTTCATATCTATTCCACTGCCAAAACAAAGGAAAGAGAGGAACGAGAACTGTATCTCTGGTGTTAAATGAAGCTCTTCAAATGTGTCGCAAGAATTAAAAAATAATAATAATGGATATGCGAAACTACTGAGACAAGTAATAATCCACATTCTTTTACCTTTATTATTCAGATTTTATTACTAGAATTTTCAGTTTCTTTTGACGCATATTTTCATCATCGATCTTCCCGATGTCAACAGTCGTCAATTCGTTATCAATAATGATGGCACAGCTAATCACTTATTTCTTAATGATAATTCTGATAGGTCAAATTGGTAGCTGATAAGGTCAAATTGGTAGCTGGTCTCAACTTAAGGACATTCAAGCTGTGGTTACTTGAAGCAAGAAACGAATCGTCAATTTTAACACCTTCAAAATGAAACTATTTATTTTAACCTTGTTAAAGAGCCATTTTTTCTTCAATCTATATGGCTGATGCTAGTCTCCAGTAGAGTAACACATTGTACCTTCTCGGTTTATTATAAAAGTGTATCTCACTGTATTGTTCTACACAATTTTTCATGTTATATACATACAATCCTTCCATGCACTGAATAACGCCGGCACATTGTCTGTTGCGTCTTTGTATTTTGAGATTCTTCAATTCAGTAATTTTGAACAATGCAGAATGTGAGGCTCAACTTCGCAACGAGGTTTCCATCTAGCGTCCAGTTGGCTGACGAAAATAAAGTGTTGTAACTCAATAAATTCCCCCCTCTTGAATACCGTCACAGTACTGTTAGATAATTAGTGTGCACAATATCCACACCTGAATCATCAACCAATCAGAACTTACAGAATAGGCTTCCCTGGTAACAGAATGGAATCTACAAGACTGTTATATAAACAACCTACCGATTTTCCCTGCAGATTAGCTGGGTCACTCAGGCTCAGCTTCTATTACAATCGAGTACTATCTGGTGTTATTACCAAATTCTACATAAGGTACTTTCACTGTTCTTTTTTGTAAATATTCTCATGATATCTGTTCCGATGTGCCTTAGGTACCTTAGTATTACGAATTTAAATTCAATACTAGATTAGTAAATGCATCTCACTATTTTAGAGCTAGATGTAACAATAAATACTGTAGTAACAGTTTCATCTTTCGCTCTTGTCGCTAGTGAAACTGTATTACATGTTTTTGATTTCCAGTCAACATTGAACTTCAAAAATTTAAATGCAATAGCAATCGTTATTTTCTTTTTACTTAAATCTTGTTTGTTTTTAATGTTTGCTCTCCTTAATAATGTTTTATTTTCAGATTCTTTCTTTCTCAGTAATCCCTTAGGCTTAAGTTGCTTTATCACTTTGCTTGGCATGAAATGATTAAAAACAAAAAGCATATCGTGTAGATCACGAAAAGTATTCTTTCGTTAATGAGTGGGGCAAAACGACAGCAATGTTTCTGTTCAAAAACAGCAAACACTGCAGAACGCCTTATTCTTTCATTTTCTGTGCCATATACTTTCAGGATGTGGGTGATCATGGGTCTCCACCTCCCTCTATCCCTCACAGCTCTCAGCAGGTTCCTTACTTATACTTCCACCTCCAGACCACGTTCGGTCATCCACCTGCTCAAGCTCGTCAGGTATGTCACGCACTGCATTCTCTTGTCTCTCTTTCCCTCTATTCGACCCGTGAGTATCAGATTCTCCAGGCCCTCTTTCCTCATCATTTGTTTCCACAAACAGCAGCTGCATGCTTCTGATATTAAGTATAAGACTTTGTACTGTTTTCAAACTCTCTAAGACTTCATCGTTGTTCATATGTTCAGCCCATGTTATCCATAGCATCTTTCTGTAGAACCACATCTCAGTCGCCTCGAGTCTCTTCTTCAGCTTTGTGGACATCGTCGAACATTCGCTGCCGTAAAGAAGAACACATGTCACATAACAGCTCAGTATTCTTTATTATCTGAGAAATTCTTCTGCCTTGCAATACTTTGATCAGCTTTTGGAATGTGTACTCAGCCATACCAATACGCCTACGGATTCCTAGATATTTAAACTTCTGCGTCTAATTGATTCTAGTGTTCCCGACCTGCAAATCGCATTTTGGGTTCTTCCTCTTACTGATGACCATGCATTCTGTCTTCTTGTAGTTTATGCTTAGTCCCTTCTTCACACTCTCCGTTGCTACCTTCTGTAAGAGATTTTGTAATTTCTTTTCCGTGTCTGCTATCAGTACTGTGTCATCTGCGTATCTTATGTTGTTAAGGTTCTTTCCGCCACCAGCGTTTTGCATCACGGAACAGTTGTTAAAAGGTAATTTATTTGAGAAATATATTAGAACAGACAGTATTTACATTAGTCGGACTATTGTCCTCATCTTTGTCGTCATATTTATCACAACGTTTCGGCCGTTGTACGCTCCGGCCTTCTTCAAGTGGTTGGAATTTCGAACTGAACCCTTTATTTTGATCACTGGGGTAGACTGTTCTAGTTCCACGTGCCATGTTTGATGGATGTCAGTTATCAGTTATCTCCTGCTAATTTTCCCTCTGAAAGTTCTCTACTGCCTTAACTAGGTATTGAACTCACCTACTTTGGGTCTGTCACTGGATCTAACGAACGCCTTTATCCACTGTGCCATGTGTCCTTGAGGACATCTGGGTATGAATTTCTGAGTCATCCATCAAACATGGCACGTGGAACTAGAACAGTCTACCCCAGTGATCGAAATAAAGGGTTCAGTTCTAAATTACAACCACCTGAAGAAGGCCGGAGCGTACAACGGCCGAAACGTTGTGACAAATATGGCGACAAAGATGAGGACAATAGTCCGAATAATGTAAATAATGTCGGAAATGATGAATTGTATTTATCTGTGCCCCTGTAGGTTTTAGTGAGGATGATCCTTCTTCAAACCTCATGGACTGGCACTACAGAATCACGAAGAACTGTACCAAATAGCGGAAGCTTTATCACTTGAGAGCTTTAAAGAACAGCCTCAACTAAAATGTATAGAACATGTAATGAAAAGAGAAAATAATTTCATAATCAAGATGTTAACATTCCATAATACTTTGAACAAAAGGTTAGTAAGGAAGCAAGGTCATCACCAAAAAGACTGATCACATTTAGTGGGCTTGAGAATTGTATTTTTCTGAAAAACTGTTTTGATACAAAGATTTTATGAATTTCAGCCAAATGTACAATTTGCTGCTCAATTAATGAATGCCAAACGTTTCCTTATTAGTCCGACTAATGTAAATACTGTAAATAATATCTCATCTCAGAAATATAGACAAAATATTAGAACAGTTTAGAGTTTTTAATGGGAAGAAAACTGCCATCATTCAGAGTGAAAATGAATTGTGCAAATATATAAGCAAAAATTAGGTAGTAAGAAAAAAATGTGTCTTCTCACCAGATTTACTCAAAACTTTACAGCGAAGAGATACAAAAATAACTAGAAGTCCTACCAGGATTTATTTGGGGAAAACCATAAACAAGGTTGAATATAACTCTATTACTATGGACACATGGCTGAGTGGTTAGAGCGTTCGAATTCTGACCATGAGACTCTGGTTCGAATCTCACCATGGTAGATTAAACAGGAAGGGAATTTCCCGATGTTATCAGACAGATGTTATTGGTCCCAGCGTGCGGCAACTTTGGAAAGTGCCTGAAAACCAAACCACGGTTGACCCAAGCCATTTGAGTGTAATTTGGTAGACGGAACGTCGATAGCTCTGCCTTGTTCAAATTGTTGATCACGCTAGCTAAAAGGCTATTTCCCAGAAAATGTAACTAAAATCTACTCAGCATAGTTGCAGTACAAACCACAGGTGTGCTCAGTGGGTTTTGAATAAACACAAATGCGCCTGAGCAAGCGTCTACAATAGGGGTTGGCTAGCCCTAGTAGACGGCTATCCTCGAATACGATTGTCCAGCTATACTATGGGAAATGCTGAAACGAACTGCAGTTAAAAACCTTCACAGCGAGGAACTTCCCTGCCATGTTCACGACCATAACTAGTCATTAATAGCTTTGTATTTATTTGGTAACGAGTAAATTCTATTCGAACAGTTTCTTTCACAAATATTTCGTGGAAGAGTCGAAGCTTCCTCGATCCCGATAACCGGAGCTTCTTCAAGTATAGTGTACACCGGTAACTATCCATAATATGAGCGTCTTATTTCCTCTATCCACTTTCCTTAAGTACATGTTCTTGTACCTTGTATTGATTGAACGAATGTAAAACAACATAAAACGTTTCGATTTATTGCTAAAGAGACTCGACCCAACATTTAGCTCAACTTACGGCAAAAACCAAAATTATAAGAAGTTTCTTAGTCATTGACATAATAATTGTCAGTAAGCCACACATCAACAAAAAAACATTCCCCCACAATATTCACCCCCGGTTTTTTAAGAGTTGACTAGTAAATTTTAATCGCGCCTTCAGTCAGTCAGTCATGTGCCATGCGTGATACACGTTTACATTGACCATGCAGATTTTTTTTCACGCAGTAGGATGCCATTTCTTTCTGCGGTAGACCAGTTGACATCCAATTATTTACCCATAGCTGAGGGAGAAGAAGAGGATTCATATTGTTATGGGACCTTACCCATAATAACATAATGGACTATTCCATATGTAATAAATACTGTGCCTCAAGAGGAAGCAGAGAGTTCCGTCTGAAGTCGGGCGACTGGCTGATCGGTTGAACTCTCTGCTTTCGGGCAGGGAGGAACCCGAACGAGGCTACGCCGAAGGGCAGAGTCTCTTTCGGGGAGGTAAACCGAACCTGAACCCGTTTATACGGGTTCAAAAGGCATATTTTTGGCCGAGCCCACGGGCTCGGATATCCCACGTTAAACCGGCCTTGTGCCACATGATGCCCTCGTTGGGGGTGATTAAATACCGTTCCGTCTGAAGTCAGACGACCGGCTGACCGGTTGAACTCTGCCTTCGAGCGTGGAGGAACCCAAACGAGGCTACACCGAAGGGCGGATTCTCTTTCGGGGAGGTAAACCAAGCCTGAACCCGTTTAAAGGGTATATTCTTGGTTGAGCCCACGGGCTCGGAGATCCCACGTTAACCTGCCTTGTGCCACATGAGGCCCTCGTGGGGGGTGAGTAAATAGTGTTCCGTATGAAGTTGGGAGTTCCGTCTGAAGTATAGAGTTCAGTAAGGAGTCTGTCAGTCAGAGCGAGTCAGTCAGTCGAGTCAGAGGCAGTCCGAAACAGAGTCGTGTTCAGACAATTAATACTATAGCCTGATTGTTTGTACTAACACTTTTCTACTTCTCTGTACATATTCCTGTTTGTAATATATCTGTGTTATTCAATATCCGCCTTCGAGTTATTCTTTATTGGTTCTACCTTGGACTATCACCGTGGTACAAGGAACCGGACCATAACACACACATTTCCCAAGGTTATTACCACGTAAGTGAATGTAACAGATTTGACTGGAATTCGAACTCGGCTCTCCGATTCCTCAATCCAAGCCGCTATACATTACTCCATCGTGCCTTAGAGATTCTAAAAGTCTTTTAATCGTTAAGAACAGATGCATCAATAACTTTTCATTTAAAATGCATAAAGATTGCTATGATTAGTAAGATAAAAGATCAAACGAGAAGAAATATATTTTAATAAAGATTTCCTGCAATATATATATATATATATATATATATATATATATATATATATATATATATTATTTTTTTAATTTAGTTTTACTTTATCGACTCCATATTTTCTACACATACTGAGAAAGTGCATTAACAGGAAATGCAGTTTGTGTGATAAATATGCAGAAACAATTCAGCATCTTGTATCTGCATGCACAGGGTTAGCACCCAATAAATATAAAACACAGCATGATAAATCGGGCCAATATCTGCCATGAAAATATGCGACTTTTACGGGAAGAGACGGTTACGGAGATAGGACCCATAACAATTTTATGGGACTTTACAATACACGGACAGAACAATAAAGGCTAATCGCCCAAACATCGTGATCAAGACCAAAAAACGGAATGTGCTTTCTTACTGACAAGGTGGTCTCTGCAGATTGTTATGTTTAAGTAGAAATCTGAAAAATATAGCACATGAGAACACCAATTATTAGTTTTAGTTGGAGCTCACGGAGTGATTAGAAAGGTTCTAATTGACTCAAATTACGGGATAAGTGATAGCGTATTCCTTAATGAAATACAAAAAAAATCGTACTAAAAGCGCAGCTTGCACATTACCGAGAGATTTATCTATATAAAATGTGTGTGAGCTTATTTCCTTTACTAAATGATCAGTAAAAAAATGGTATAAAACTATTTCTGACCTTAAATCTGTGGTTGGGATAAAGGAGGTAATGTGTATACAAAAGAAATCAAAGGAAATAATAATAAAGATAATTATGAGAAGAAAGATAATTATAATTATAATAATAAGAGGAAGAAGGATAATTATGATGATAATAATAATAAGAATTATAATAATAGGATAATTATGATGATAATAAGAAGTTGAAGGATAATTATAAGGATACTAAGAAGAAGGGTGATTATGATGTTAATAATAATAATAATAACAATAACAATAATAATAATAATAATAATTGTTATGGGATCTTAATCATAATAATAATAATGGACTATTCCATACTTAATAAATACTGCGCCTCAGGAGTAGTTCAAGCGGAGTCAGTAGTTCAAGTCGAGTGAAGAGTCGAGTCAGAGGCAGTCCGAAACAGAGTCGCTTTCAGACAATTACTGCAAGACATTGGAATAGTGATACTGGTCGCGACTACATTGTTCTCTCTACTAAACCTAATTGTTCATACTAGGACTTCTACTTCTCTGTATATATTCCTGTTTGTAATATATCTGTGTTATTCCATACCTGTGTTCGCTTTCTTCTTTATTGGTTCTACCTTGGACTATCACCGTGGTACAAGGAACCGGTTCCCTCACACTGCTATAGATATTTAAGTGCTTTTATGATTTTCCAAATTATCTTCTGTGTCTTGTCGATACACTCGAATGTTTTAAATTTATTTTCACTAATGCTCATCTTTATATTTTGACTTAATTCCGCACTGATATTGAAATACGAACGATTTCTTTAAAAGAAACCAACAAAGTTTTTCACTATGAGAGGTCGAAAATGTCGCAATTTTTATTATTCTATGATTTTTTTTTATGCGCTTAACTTTACCTGCATGGTTTGTGCAATTCGCATAGAATGTTTGTTAGTACTTCTCTGTTTATTTATGTATTTTTATTTATGATCTCATTTTCGCATTGACAAGGACGCCATTCTCCCGTAGGTCACTTTTTCGGCTTGACACAATGCACACGAATAATGCGGCGTTATACCATTTACTGTTTAATCGAACGAAAGTGATTTTTTTCTAATTGTTAGAGAATTACAAATTCACCCGGACAATTTTCTTACTACAGCTTCTCTGCTAATATAAAACCTATTAACTATTGCAGTATTTTAAACACGTTTCACGAGTATAATGTTATGGCTAATTCAACAAGAGCAATTATCACGAGAACATTAACAGCTTGTCTGAAGTGTCTTTTTTTTTTAAATAATAATTGACTGAAATAAATTTTAACATAAAGCCATATCAGTGGAATTTTTTTTATTTTTATTAATTCGTTTTCTATGGTTTATCAAAGCTTTAAAGATTATATAAAGCCAGATAATATTATTTAGATTGCAATATATATATATATATATATAGATATATATTTTTAGATAATAATGATTTAATGATACAAATCGTATTATTACATAGCTGGGGAAAAGAGGTGGGCCCATACCCTTCCCAAGTATAAGGGAATATAACGAACCAAACTGGAACTCGGCTCTCCGATTAACAATTCCGAGCCATTATCCATTACACCACCCGCACAATCAAGATGAGCATGAGTCGATAATAAATCTTTTGAGAACTACAAGACAGTCCAATATTTAAGGACATGTGAATATTAAAAGCGATGAGAATTCGCTTAAATCTGGTAATTGTATGGGAACTGGTGTTCGAACAGGATGTAAATATACGTCCTTATCAAAGGAGCACTCACCAGTGAGACATTAAGTCCCAAAGAAAGCATGATCGGAGAGACGCTGCTCAACTCCCACCACATGGCTTGTCAACGTGCACATGGGCTTAAAGTTTAAAGTATTCCTTTAGGCGTAGCGTATCTTGGGAACAAAGACCTGGCTTTTCCAATCTCTCTCCGGGATATTTTAACATACAGCGACAGATATTCCCAAGTGGTCATGTAACTAAGTACTGATAATTTTCCACTTCTCTTGATCAGACGAGAGACGGTATTTTCAATGTCATATGGCAATGAACAAAAACGACTAGTTTTCGAATATTAATAAGCAATATCTCTGTAAGGTTTCGTGAGAATTATATGGCAGCGGCGATAATTGAGACGAGTTAGAATCATCACCTTGTAGAAAACCACTGTCAGATCTGATATTCACAAAAAATCAGCTATAGATAGCCTCAAAGCCTATCAATGTCCAATTACTTTTTAAAAACATACAGATTGTATATGTCTATATTTCTGAGATGAGGTATTATAATTATTTATATTATTTACATTGTTCGTACTGTTGTCCTCGTATTTATTGTTCTGTTCACAACGTTTCTGCTGTTGTACGCTCCGGCCTTCTTCAGGTGATTAGAATTTCGAAGTGAAACACTTATTTTGTCAATCTAGGTAGATTCTTCTAGTTCCACGTGACATGCCTCCTCCGGATGTCTCAGTTATCTGCTTTTAAATAAAGTCTGCAAGCTTTTGTTCACCACTGCAAGGTCTAGGTATTGAAATCACAATTCTTTTGGTCTAGTCACTGGATGCAACCAACGCTGTTATACACTGGGTCTTTGAGGACATCGATAGATGAATTTGTGGATTTATAAAATGAATGCCTCAGTAAGCATTTTTACCAGAGCTCGTATTGCAATTTTCTTGTTATTCATTGCTTTTTTCTAGCACTCCGTATTGTATCCATTTCTATGCTTGGCCGACTGTCGAAAATTTCAACCTCGTCCCACAGAGGGCGGGGATTTCCCTTTGAACTCTATACGTAACGAGCTGCGCCTGATTTTTCTATTTTCCCTCGTCTCACGGCTTTATGATGTTCTGGCAGGCTCGGCTGAAGAGGGTGCCCTGTTTCTCTGTATAATTCTTACCACAGCTACACGGGATGACGTACACACAGTCCTTAATCATGTTCGCCTTTATGGATGGTCTTACTCGGAAGTGATGTCTTCAAAATTTCAACCCATTTTGTGGTTCAGAAGTTATGGATTAATAGGACATCTAGCCAAACACGAGTATCTACTAATGGTGGATTAAAAAGAAAGTAGATTAATTCCTTTGAAATTACTTGGAGCTGTCCAAACAGATCGTATTCAGTCGTGGAGAAAAACTGCTATAAACGTGAATCCAAATACTGTGCTGAAAATTAACTTTGCCAAATACGCTACGATTACAACAAGAGCGAGCAGTTATTAGTAATACTATTTTCACACAAATTAATTACGCATGAATGCGATTTCAAACTGAGGTTGGAATTACTTCAAGACTGCCCAATATTAAAGACATGCGAAAATTCAAATGAGATTCCTCACCTGATAAAGTCATATGCTATTGTCGAAGCCATGAGAAAGAGGTTGATTTAAAAATGGCCGATTTTACTGTTTATTTAAGGAACAAAACAGTTTTCGAAAAGCGAGCATTAAATTTGATTACCGATAGTAAATTTAATAACGTAAATACGAAACATCGGTCTGGGCTATATTTGTTGGCGTCCTGAAAAAGTTATCCAGCTGAAAAGAGTAAAAAAGTAAGAAATAAACAAACAAACAAACAAAAGAAATAATAGTATTGACTGAATAGCAGGGGAGCATTTGAAATTGACTGGTAAGGAAAGGAAATTGGCAATTTCAAATTCGTTCTTATTCGCCAGAAATTCTGTTACATCTAAGAAATGTTTAAATTAAGTGCGATTCACAGACTAGTTTGCATCACGCGCCTGAACACCCCCACCCGACTCCGTGCAAATGTCCTCGTTCCGGGCACTTGAAACTAGGATCAGTCTAACTGGTTTCAAAATGAGACACTCGAGGGTGATAAATTGCTTCAGGACGAATGAAAAAAAAAGATCCAAGATAACAAAATACATTCATTTAGAAATTGACCCCTGTCAAAAACTGCGGTTGACTCATTTGAATGTTTAATCAAATGATTTGAACGACGATTCTTCCACAAGACACAAAACGGGTTACTGATCTCACTTTTCTCCTTTTGATTGTTTACCTATTTTTTTCCTATTTGCTTAAATGTTTTTGTTCGGGACACTTGAAGTTTCCGCTTGAAAATGACTGGGATCTTCGCAACAGCCGGGAGAAAAATGCTTATAAAACATCAAGCGTAATTAACTAGTTGCTAATCACTTAAGATTTTCTATTATTCCTTCTTTTGAGAAGATAATATTGCTGTGATCATTGGATTTGCACGTTGGCTAAATTAGTTTGAATATTACCTCAGAGTAGACATTAGATTTTAGGTAAGAATAATGTCCATTTCTAAGATATTACATTTGGGTTCTTGGCTTGATTCTGATATACGAAATGAATTGATTCTTCTTCTTATCCCCCTCCTCCTCCTCCTCCTCCTTCTTCTTCTTCTTCTTCTTCTTCTTCTTCTTCTACTTCTTCTTCTTCGCCATTTGTATCCCAGTCACGATGACGTATAACAAAAATCCTCAGGTTCCGACCAATACCATCAACCCAATTACCATCACAATATTTGGCTAAACACCTGTTATAGGTTGTATGCACTTTCCAAAGGTTAAACGCGCTCAGGTCGCATTCCCATATATATATATATATATATATATATATATATATATATATATAGTGAACATAGAAGTCAATACTTAGAGACGACATTCTGTTTCATGCTAGATACAATCTTCAGGCCATGGATTGCATTTAGCATGAAACAGACTGTCGCCTCTAAGTGTTGACTTCTATGTTCACTTTTATATTTACACACGCTCTATCTCTGATATTGAGCACATTACCCCAATTAATATAGCATATCTTAAGACTATATTTCTTCATATATATATATATATATATATATATATATATATAGAGAGAGAGAGAGAGAGAGAGACAGAGACAGAGACAGAGAGAGAGAGAGAGATAGATTTATATATCAAGTCATCCCATAAGTTCTGTCCGAATTTTAATTTTTTGTTAAATTGAACCAGATTTAAAGAGTATTTTATAATGTCTAATGTAGCTGAACATTATTTTCATGTTTATATGCATTTAAACTGATCAAATTTTATTTCAGAGAACAATAAAATTTTGTTTGATTAAAACCCTGCTATCATTTGAGGCACATAATGCTTTATGAGTTTGAAAGGAAACTCAGCAGCCGAAGTGGCTAGAAACATTCACACAGTTTATGGAGAGGAATGTGGGAATGAAAGAACTTGCAGAAGATGGATTGCAAAATTCAGAGGTGGAGATTTCACCCTGGAAGATGAAGATCGAACCGGACGTCCAGTTGAGTTTGATGAAAAGCTTCTTGAAGCAACCCTTGAAGAAAATCCTGCTTTATCAGTTGAGGAATTGGCAGTGGTTCTCAGTTCAAACCATACAACTGTACATCGTCATCTTCAACAAGTTGGAAAAGTTTCAAAACTTGGAAAATGGGTGCCTCATGAATTGTCTGAAAACAACCAAAAAGCTCGAGTTGACATCCGCTCTTCTCTCCATTCTCGCTAACTTGTTTAACCTTTTCTGGATAGACTTGTGACTGGCGACGAAAAATGGATCTTTTATCGAAATGTTAAGCGTCGTAGACAGTGTCTGGCTTTGTAAAGAGGAAGCACCCCAGCCACAGCCGAGAAGTGAATTCATGGGCAAAAGGTTCTTCTTTCAATATGGAGGGATCGCCAAGGAATAATCTACTTTGAATTCTTACCACGTAATTTAACAATTAATGCTCAAATATACTGTCAGCAATTAAAGCGTTTGAACCATGCTTTGAGGAAAAAAAGACCTGCTCTAGTGAATCGAAAAGGGGTGATGTTTCATCAGGACAATACGCGAGCAAGAATCACGTCACAAAAGATCGAAGAACTTGGTTGGGAGAAAATTCCTCATCCACCTTATTCTCCCGATCTTGCGCCTTCAGACTACGATTTGTTTCGTTGCTTACAGAATCATTTGGAAGAAACAGCTTTTGTAACACAGGAAGAGGTTAGAACTGACATATGTGAGTTCTTCGAATCAAAGACAAAAGAGTTTTACAGTAATGGAATTAGTAAGCGAGTTAATAGATGGAAGGAAGTCATAGATAATCAGGGAAAATATATTGTTGATTGAATCTGTAATTAAATGTAACATTTGGTCACTTGTTTCTTTATTCAAAATTCGGACAGAACTTATGGGATGACCTGATATATATATATATATATATATATATATATATATATATATATATATATATATATATACATATATATACATATGCTGGTGTAACACCAAAATTGTCCAAATCGTGTAACAACATATTATAATTGTCCATCCCACAAAATTTTTAATGGTTTTCTTTTTTTCATCTTTTCATATAAAATGTTTAGCACCATTCTTGATACCATTTCTATTTATATACACACACATACTACAAACACACACACTGACACACACACATATTATATATGTATATGCATATATATATATATATATATATATATATATATATATATATATATATATTTACACGAATCGCCCTATCATAGACATTTTAATATATAAACATTAATGTTCTCGATTTGGCAAATACATATACGCATATATACACAAATATAGGTATATATGAATTGATACATATACATATATATATATATATATATATATATATATATATATATATATATATATATATATATATATATATATATATATAGTACAGGTAAAAGGTCCTTTGGTATATAATGAAGGTGTATCCTTGTAATATCAAATATTAAAATTCATACACAGAGATATCAGTGCATTTATTATAACAGGCATATATTTTATTGAATATAAATTGTAGATGGATTTTTTTAATATCTACCACTTAAAAGATTTTGATACAGCTCAGCATTCCTAAAATTAAAACCGAAAATTATTGATGTGTGCATATATATATATATATATATATATATATATATATATATATATATATAGCAATAATTTATACATTCAGACGTTTTTACGTTTATACATTATTTTTATATAGATACAAATATTTAAGTATATGCTCTGTTTATAATAAACAGTATTAATGACATTTACTGGCCAGGATTCGGAATTGTATCCTATACGAAACCGTCACGTTGTTTAACGTGCTTTTACCGATGTCGCAACAGAGGATCTTTTCGGCTAGGAACGTCGATTTTACTGGTTTTAATATTTAAGTAAATGCTCTGTTTATAATAAATAGTGGTTCGATACCTGTCGGAGAACGAATATTTTCTCTGACAATTCCTCGGACATACAGGCCGGTAAATGTTGTTAATACTGTTTATTATAAACAGAGCATTTACTTAAATATTTATATCTATAAAAAAAGAATGTATAAATATAAAAATGTCTTAAAATAATTGACGGACTTTGTCCGCTTCATAATGTGTGGCGTCCTTTGTTTACATTTGGTTATGCATCGAGCAGACATGAATGTACGTGAGAAAATCATGGAAAATTGTAGTTTTAAAACAGTAAAATTTACCTTGCTAACGAAAACGCTCCTCTGTGGCGAAATCGGCAAAGGTAGGTCATGCTATATGACGGTTCCATATAATAAAAGGCCGGTAAATGTTGTTAATATTGTTTATATATATATATATATATATATATATATATATATATATATATATATATATATATATATATATATATATATATATATATATATATATATATATATATATATATATATATATACACGAATCGCCATATCACAGACACTTTAATATATAAGCATTCATTTTCTCGATTTGGCAATCACATATACCCATACACACACACACATATATATATATATATATATATATATATATATATATATATATATATATATATATATATATGCGTCTGTATGCGTGGGCGTCATTCTGCATGAGTTGATGTGCGTGTTTGCTTGGTCAATGAAATATTGGCATATTTGCTCACGTCACCAGCTTTCTCTCTGTAAGCTAGCAGAAATAAACAACTCAATTTAATAATAATAATAATAATAATAATAATAATAATAATAATAATAATTATTATTATTATTATTATTATTATTATTATTATAAGTAAATACATAAAGAAAGATGAGAAGAATTTATTTGCTCTCCAGGCAATCAGGCATATTGTTTTGGAAAATGGTGCAAGACAATTATCTCATTTTCCCCAGATTCTGAAACTCAAATAAAACAACTCTTTATTTTAGAATGTGTGTATTGAGCTGCTTGATTGAAAAAGTATTTACCCATCTCTTGAAAAGTTAACATTTCTAGTTCGAACAGACATTCTGTTTTCTTTATGTGGATTTTCTAGATATTCCGATGGCACCCATCTAAATGATCGATTTATATTCTGGTATAACGAAAATTTCGAACAATTGTGGTTCAAACTAACCTTTGTAGATCTATCTATCTATCTATCTTGTTACTATCTATTCAAGACCCTGACGTCTAAATTGATGTTTACTTTGAGGTAATTACATTTGTGCATGTATGAGTGGGGACAGTTAAAATTGAAAATTTAAATTTACATATATTTTTTATATTAGGTTTCGGCATATAATATATTCGACCTCACTGAGTTTCTGTTTGTTTATTACATATTTTAATTAAATATCCCAAATTGTGATAATAGAAGGTCTCTCGGGAAAATGGAAATATTGTAAACACAATGGTGTACATTTACTCAGGATGATCTTAATCGTTTTTTTTTTAAGAGATGTTACTAAAATTGTTATTTTATATATATATATATATATATATATATATATATATATATATATATATATTTTCTGACAAATCGTCCGTAGGGAGATTCGAACCAGGGACTCATGGTCAGAATAAGAATATTCTAACCACTCCACCACACACCTATACAAATGAAATAAGAACGAATTATATCTAAATTCAAACATTCATACATTAATTTAAAAATAGGGCTCGATACCATAGTAGAATAATAATAATTTATTAACTCATTGCATCCCTGTTTCGATCCCAAACATATCCTCTGATAGGCATCGAAATGTGGATTTATGTGGTAGAAGTTTAGGGGAAAGAGGAGGGGGAAGGCTAAAGAAAATATACTGAAAATGTATCGGTAGTGATACACACACACACATATATATATCGGAAGTCTAGTCACTGAAATCAACACCGTGCAGTGACGATTGAAAGCAAGGTTCAGGTTATATAACAAAATATAGTTTTAAGGTATGCAATATTTATAGGTTAAATTACTAAAATTCAGGGTCAACGCCTACGTAAATATAACAGTGGACATTGTTCGCGGATTAATGATTTGTAAAGGATGTTTAATATGTGTATCAAGTCACTGAGAAAACTACAGATAACGAAGAAAATATATGTATAAGAGGAACCGAATGACTCTAGAAACGAAGAAACTTGGCACACAGAACCTCCTTTACAAATGGTAAATACGCTAACAGCACAATGCTTTCTAAACATATCTTTGCGATTCAAAACAGAATGCAAATCAGACCAAAATATTATGGACAGTAAGGAAAACAACATCAGCCTACAGCAATCAATCCAAAAACTTTAAACAATTCCGGAAGGACAAATTGCTCTAATTACCTTCCCACACCAAAACAAACTACTAGATGAACGATCAAAAATGATCTCAACAGGCACACACGAAAGCAAATTTTTACTATGTTACTTAGAAATCGAAAAAATGTAATCGAACAAGAATAAAAGAAAATTAGTAAAATAAAGAAACGGAAACACAGTAAATTAAATGCTGTCAGGTAGAAAATTTTTTTACATGTTTGGACTCGGCCGTCGGAAGAAAAACTTAAAAATGCTCCTACATCAAGAGGAGTAGCAGAGGGGGAAATAGCATCAACAGCAGCAGTTAATAATTCACGACTAAACATGCTCTTCCCTCGCATCTATTCTACATTATATTTACTTGTACCAAAAATTAATATACTTCTAAAGCCAATTTCGTTTTTCTACTGTTGTTTTTGATAACTGTTACAACAAGTAAATAAAGAAATTAGAATACTACATACGCACTGATAAATGTAAGAAAATGTAGTAATAAAAACCAACAATGAATAATCAATAATAAATAAAGTAGTTACCTATGAACAGCTGAAACAACTACATTCGAATACACAATTATTCGCACTCAATAACCCCTAGAATAAGTCGAAACATAACCGTTACTGCACACCAAAATAATAGTGATAATAATGTGACATACCATAGAAATTACGATACAATAGACGATTGCCACAATGCATCAGTGAACTGTTTCTATAAATACTCGAGCAAAACACAACGTAAATGGGCTGATGATTGCGTTTCGCATGAAGCAGACTGTTTACTCTCGGTGTCGACGTCAATGTCCACTCATACATACACACACACACAGATGTATATATATATATATATATATATATATATATATATATATATATATATATATATATATATATAAAAATTAATTGATTTAAAATATGGTTTTTTGCCGTTACACAGTTCTAACCATGTTTCAAAAATGGAAGCTAAAAGCCCCGAATTTAATTTTGTAATTAAATTAAAGACATTAAATTCGGGGCTTTTAGCTTCCATTTTTGAAACATGGTTAGAACTGTGTAGCGGAAAAAACATATTTTAAATCAATTAATTTATAATATTAATGCTATGTAAATTTACATCGAGCACTTTTTTGTAAAAATAAAAATATCTATAAGAACACCGGATTATATATCTTACTGTTCTTTCTTTATATATATATATATATATATATATATATTCAACACCCTCACTTGATAAGACACCAGAGATGTTGAAACAAAATGGCTATTTTTGTAGTGATTTTATAACATGTTTATGTTATAATTTTCGAATAAATAATTATATATATATATATATATAACCCTAACCCTAATATATATATATAACCCTAACCCTAACCCTGTCCAAGTTTAGGATTGGTTTATACGGAATAGATTCCAATAACGAACAAATACTATTCTTAAAAGTAGGCTCAATACAAATTCGAACAAATATAATTATTTATTCGAGAACTATAACATAAATATGTTTTAAAATCACATTATGTTATAAATTTCGAATAAATAATTATTTATATGAGTGTGTGTTGGTGCGTGTCCGTGTGTGCGTGTGTATATGTGTGTGTTTGTGCGCGTTTAAGCGTGTGCGCATGTGGATGTGTGTTGTGAGTATATTTCCTTTAATTCTTTCAGACATATTTGCGGAGCTATACACATTTTTTTTGGGGGGAGGTAAACGCAAGTTGCTTTGATGCCATTATTTACGAACATTGATATTAGGTTCCATTAAATGTGAATATATTGATTTTCATGTTGCGCTGTCTGCTTCATCAAATCCTATATCCTGGTGCCGCACATCATGAGAAATCGCTGGCGCAGATTGTTATGAATATATTAGTCGATTTCAACACCGTTGCACTCTCTGCTCGCAACCATAAAACAAAGCAGAAGCATAGCAGCGCTCAACCGAACCAATCATACCCAAAACACGAAATCAAACTTCGTAAAAATCACACCAAAATTGTATGTTATTATTTTTCTTGAATATATTAACAACAACAAAATAAAACAACTTTTTTTTGTAGTGAATTATATGCAGTATCTTCGCTGTCTTTGTTTTGTATTTCCTGATTTTCCGGCTATCAGATTTCTTATTGCGTCTACCAGTGTAGATAACGAAATAGCCTTCCCGTTTGATGGATTGACAAAGAAGCAAACTTGCGGGTCAAGAACAGTCGTATTTGGCCAAAGAGTGACAGACACATACGCCACAATTCCGGTGACTCATGATCTGCGATACCTTTACACTAAAGCTAGCGAGTAACTTGTTGAAATACGAAGTGGTTCGATTCGGTGGCTCGGACTCTTCGACTCGGTCAACTGCCAACTTCATTAGTTCGGCCTGGATCAGGTTTCTCGCTAAAATCAATGATGGGGTCAGACAGAGCATCAATCCAGACCTCAAATTACTGAAGCGCTTTTTTCTTTCATTTCTGTTATCTCAATTTACTCTCTGTCACATTCTCCATCTCACTCTTTTTTTCATTTCTTTCTTTTTATCCTTTTATCCCATCTCAATCTTTAATGATATTTCCTAAGTTGTTTTAACCTTCTCTTTCTTTTTTAGCCTCCTCCTTACCCAATCTTAGTCTTCTCTCTCACTCTTTCTTTATCATTATTCTTATTCTTTCTACTTCACATATTTTCGGTTTCTTTTCTCTGTCTCTCCCAAAATAACTTTCTTACATACTCCTTCGCCTTCCCATTCTGTAACTCACTTTCACAGTCCCTTCTTCTATGTGCCGTGTCCCTTCAGGACATTGGTGTTTATGGGTCTCCACAATTTCCTGTACTTTCTAGCTTTTAAAAAAAATTGACTTCTGTTATCTCTCCTAGAAAGTTCATTATTCAGCTTCTGCTACTAATTCTTCCACATCCTGTAAACCCCTTTGGTCTTTGCGTCTTTACTGTCATTCATGAGATGATACCGATTAAAACAATATGTTTCACAAAAGATTTACATATATTTGCTAGGTAGGTTATGCTTTCTCTTCCTGTTTTTCCCTTGCTATCAACCCATCATGTTAGTATCATTTTACAAGCATTTTTCCTCATTTTGTACCCAGAAAAATCAACTGTCTCTTCTTTGCGTTCCATGTTCCCTAAAACTTCGTCGTTGCTCACATAGTCTGTCTATTTCATCCTTCTTTAAAACCACAAAAAAATGTGCTTTATGTCACTTCTTCATCTGTGACCAGATTATCCAGAATTCACTGCTATGTAGCATGGTTGATCTTATATAGCACTTTCCTCCTATTTTCTATGCATTCAAATAAACTTTACTGTTGTTTTATTTTAATAATGCGCTTAGCTATTAGAAGACATATTTCGCTATCTGAATACGCCTTCGGATTTCAGTGTCAACCTTTCCATCCTGTGGTAAAACGTTTCGCATATATTTAAACTGCTTTACTTGTTTCATGTTGGTATCTTCAATGTGTAATTTGCATCTTAGGCTGTTCCTTTTGCATCTACTTTCAATTGGTTGCTTGTTCACTACTTTGCACATATTCTTTTTCTTTAATTGCATATTCACACACTTACACTTTTGCTCCTTATATAGGCTTCGTATTTCGTTCTGATTCTATTTCTTAGCATTCTCACTTTTTCAGAATTAATCACTTTCTCACTCATTTTCTCGTCCTGGGTAAGACGTTATACTACATCCACGTCCTGGGTAAGACGATAAACTACGTCCAACAGCAAGGCCTCTGATCAGGATGTTTTGAGAAGCGTGGAACCACCTCTTTATTGCTGGTGTTCCCAAGTCCACCCTGACCCGGTGGGGGGGGGTAGTACCTGTTAGGGTCCCAACTATTACCAGCGATACTCTTTTGGAAAAAAAATTATTACCGGCAATACAATTTTGAAGGAAAAATATTACCAGTAACAGACTTTTATCAAAAGAAAATATTAACAGCAATAAAAAAATTTTGTCGTCATAAAATAACCCATTGAGGTTGATATGCCGTAAAACAAAATAAATCAAACCAAAACTCTTACCCTGGGAATGACGATATACTACAGCAGGCAAAGAATCGGAAAGAAATTAAATAGGGCTAAATACACATAAATTACATAAGAATGTGTGAGATGCATGATTTGGTTTTCTTTATTTTTTTCTTACGGCATATAAACCTCAATGGGATAGTTAATGGAGACAATACTTTTTATGATAGGTTCGTATGAATAGAATATGTTTTTCTTTTCAAAAATATATTGCTGGAAACTTATTTTCCTGAAAAATTATTTTAATCGAAAGGATGTATAAGTTGCAACTGAATGTTGCTACTCTGTCAATGAATGCTGAACGTCTTCTTATAATCAAACGGCTAATATTACCATTACTATTAATATACATCGTTGTTAGTGAGATTATGCCAAAACTGGAATTTGGATATATACCCGGAATGGAGCTGACCAATCCTTACCTTCCGGTCGTTTAACCGGCCCTGTTGGGGTTAACATATGTGCGATCCTGCAGCTCACATAAACGCAACACCTCAAAAGTGTCGCTATTCTCTAGCTATTTCCATGTTAAATGATCTGATGAAATCCATTCTTTATTTTCGTCAATGTCGAAATTCACAGTTACGAAGTGTGATTTTTTCTCATAGGGAGTCGAGATTCCCCCCACCATTCTCTCCATATACCATTTGTATGGAGAAAGTTCCAATTAGACAACTTCTTCCAAACAACCATTATTTTACGGAACAGACTATCACACGAATGCTTTTCATAATGCAACATTCTTAATGTCTTCGAGACAAGAGTAAATATATGCCTATCCTTCCCATGTGTATCACCATCATTTCATATTTCTTTTCATACACTTTATTCCCCTTATTTAGTATCCCGCTATCTTTTGTAGCTTTTGAGGCCTGTACTGAGTAAAAAGGCACTCGTTTTTTCTAATTCTCTATTCTAAGTTCTAATACTTTAAATCTTTCTTATTCATTGCTTTATAAATTCTTTCTTTCTTTCATTTGCATTTTCAAACATTATTCTATATGTATTGGCCTAGCAGAACGTTCGCATCCGTCACTCACCCTGATCTAATATCTTTTGTAGCATTGTCTTTTCGTTGCCGCTCCCAATCCCCTATCTGACATCCATTTAAACAAGCCGGCAAGGTAGATTACTCGCTGCTTAACGCTTTCCCTCCTGGCTTCAATAAGTCTTGCATAGTCCCTTGGTGGAAGCGATCTCATCTCAACTTCTCTTGGCCGGCGATCTCTAGCTGTTTTAGTTAGCAATGAATGACATCAAATATTTTTACTTAACTATTTTATTAATGTCAACATGTATTAACTATCCACTGGGGATCGTTAGACATCACTGAGGAGCCGTTTCAGACACTAAAGAAAAACGTCTACATTGCTTGATAAACAACTCGCTGAAATAAATTCACTATCTATCATTCCCACCCTAGATCAGCCAATCCAAATCGACTTCACATATTACGGTTTGCATCTGACCACGTGATCAACCTCAGGTAGTCGAAGATACACTTTTTCCAAAAAAAGAAAAATAATAATCTCCTTTTTATAATTTTTTTTATAGAATTATTTAACATATGATCTTTGAGTTTCATATTCTCCAATACCTCTTTCCTCATTATGTGACCCATTATTACAACAACTGTCTCTTTCTGATTATAAGTATAAACATCCTTTTGACTCATTTTCCTTAAAATTTACTTCTTACTTTCAAGTTTCGTTAATAGTATTCTCCGCATTCTTCTATAGAAGCACACTTCTGTGGCCTCATGTGACTTTTGCATTTGCGAAGAGTTTGTCCAAAATTCCTTGTCATATTAAAAGACATAAATTATATAGCATTTTCGTACCATTCTCTTTATGTCAAACGAATTTTCTTTTTTTCTGTTGTTGTTTCATAGTAATGTGCTTAGCTTACGGAAGTCATTTTCATTACTTATTGAGCCTTCGGCTTTCGGTATGACATTTCCAGGCCTCTGTTACAACGCTTCACAGTTATTTTAATTATTCTTACTTCCCTGATTTCGACATATCCAATAAGTAGATCGCCACCTGGAATGTTCCGCTTGCTGTCAAATATATATTCTCTGTTTTTTCAAAGGATTTTTATCCGACATTATTTTTATTAATATAAACGACATTTTTGTCTGTACATGTCTTTCATTTGCTATGACTTTTTTAAAGATTATTAGTTAGTGAAATTAATAACAACCTATCTAGCTTGAGAGATACTTCTAAAGAGATATTATGCCTTCAAAACGAATCGAACTTGCATTAGGAAAACGATTTTGAGACAAAGTATACCTCTACAGGCTTAGTCAAAGAGCCAGAATGATAGAACATGTTTACCTATTAAGGAAACCATGTTATTCTCGTTGGCACTTCTACAAAATTATATATCTTCTAGATTCAGTTTTCCTACTCGAAAACAACAATAATATTTGAACTGATGTTCTATCCAATATTTTTTTTATTATTTCTTCAGTGACAGCAAGACAACACGTGTACCCACTAAAAATGAGGTTTATAGTAATAAGAACTTGTGTTCCTTACAATTCATCAGTTGTCCTTTCTTCTCGCTTTCCTTTTTTACATTTTGGAGGAGTTCCTTTTGCTTTCTGCTATGAACATACTATCCCCTGCTTATCTTAAGTTAAGATTGTAATTTCTTCTCTTTATCTTCCAAACTCTCTACTCGAAATTCTGTCTTTTCCACAGTCTGGTGTAATGAATAATTATACGGAAAGAGAAATCGTAGAAGCGAGGTCGAATTCCAATCGGTTTCATTACATTCATAGAAACGGAAATACGCTTAGGAAAGATATGTATCCTTCTTCTACACTAAGTATGGGTTAAATAACAGTATTTCAGTCTGGAAAAACCAGTATAAATCCTAAAATGTTTAATGAAGTTTCGCCTTTGAGTAACGTAAAATTCATTGATAAACAAAACAACAAAAATAAAAATAAATTCTTATGAAACAAAATCTCTTTCGGGTTTAATTGACCGACAAATTTTTGATAACCCGTAAAATAAAATCATGTTCCTTCTGTTTTCAAACTTTTCTGTTAGTATCTATTTTACTAACTACATTTTCATCATTGCGTACCCTAGAAATTTAACTGATGCTAAATACAAGGGTCATTATTCATTACATTTCTTTAAATTTTCGTCGTTACTGTCATGGGTCCTTACCTATAAATACAGAATGAACTCTTCCTAACACTATGTAAACTACGCTTCTCAAAAGAGATGGTCGAATGAAGCCGAGTTTCTCGGCTTGACGGTCGAACTCTCTGCCTCTGAGCAGAGAGGAATCCGGACGAGGCTCCGCCGAAAGGCAGAGTCTCGTTCGGGGAGGTTGACCAACCCGATTCTGTTTTTACAGTTTCTACGGGCATTTTTAGCCGAGCCTACGGGCTCGGGAAACCCACGTAAAACTCGGGCGTGTGCCACATCTGTCCCTCGTGGTGGTGGTGGTGGGGGGGGGCAATAAATATCGAATCGAGTCGAGCCGATAGTAGTTCACTCCAAACCAGACTGACAGTCATACTAACACCTTCCACATCGTGTATTATTATTTCGTGTAATATATCTTCGTTATTTCTACTCTTGTGTTCGTGTTGTTCTTCCTTGGTCCTAACCTGGACCATAACACTAACATCTTTGGTTCATGGTTTTTCCAACTTCCTTTTGTACAACAACAATGTCTCTACTGGTTCAATTCACTTCTATATCTCTAAAGAGATTTTCCTGCATTCACTCTCATATAAGAGGATTAATATTACATAATATTTCGCGCCTCTTTCCTTTATTTCTAACGATTGTTTTCTGTTTCCTAATACTTTGTTTTCTTTGGGAAAGCATCTAAATCACTTCGTAAGGTACCTTCGGATTTCAGAAAATATTTTCAATTTATATACAGGAATCATGAAAATAACTTCAAAGGACCGTTTCTAGGACAAGTAGCATACTGGACATTTGCGTCCCGGGCAATTGCGTACCACAAAATTACATCCCTGGATATTTCCGCCCGTAGAGAAAGGCGTCCCTGTATAATTGCGTACCTCTGTTATTCTTTTTTTATATTTTTAATGGCAATTACCATAATTTAAAAAAAAAAACAAATCATAGGTATTAATTGTAAATTAAAAAAAATAGGAATGAAAGAAATAAAATAAGAAAATTAAAAGTTTTGTTTTTGCTTAAAATACAATGACAGATTAACAGTTGCATGATCGCTGTACACATCGTCAGTACGTTTTTGTTTCATCGGTGTTTTTTTTTCTTATGATAGTGGTAGCTGTAATTTTCCACGTTCATAAATATTTTTCCACCAGTGTTTGATTTTCGGAATTTAGCCATGGGTTCTAAATAAAAATATAATTTATAAAATCTAGAATCAATTACATTTTGTGGTACACACTGAAATCCTAGCTTAATATTCACTTGCTTTAAAAAAAAAATGTTTCTGACTTTTTATCTCTGGTCAGTACCTTTTTGCTTGTTTAGAGTAATTAAAAGTATAGAAATTCAAATTTCTATATTAAAAAACTCCTTAAAAAAGGGTAACTTCAAACATTATCCACTGATGCATTCGTCTAGCGATACACATATCCAGGGATTCAACTGTCATAATTTCTGAAAAGTTAAACAAAATCTTATTATCTGACATCGAAGACTTAAAAATTAAGATTTGTTTTTCTTGTTTCCAACTTTGTTTAAAATACTCAGCCTAGGTAAGTGTTGATCAAACTTAAAGGTGTATGTATTAGTGCCAAGTCTTATTTCAAGCTGACTCAAATTTTGATAGTATCTGTATGAGCGTGTATATATTAAACAGTACAAGAAGATTTAAGTCACTCAAACAAAAACACCCATAAAGTAAATAACGGCGCGCACGCAACCAACACATACCGGCAAAAAATCATCAGTTCTTTTAGAATCCAGATTGTCTTCTCTGTTACCAGTTGGTGTAAGCTTCTTATTTTGTATTTTAGTATTTTCAAACGTTTTTTTTTTTCTAAAACATAAATCAAATACAAGAAAAATGATCAGATTCATACTGGTGCGTTTTTTCAGCTCCCTCGTCTTTAATTTATCGATAATCCCTTTGCCGCGCCAGGATATTTTTCTCTCCGGATTCGATCCTTCAAATCTACAAATCAACCATTCGCCCTTGCATGGAGTATTGCTGCCATATATGGTCTGGAGCCCCTTCTGTTTGCCTCGGGGTTCTTGATAAGATCCAGAGACGGATATGCAATATAACTGACCCTGATCTGGCATCTCGTCTGCGGTCGCTCTCTCACAGACGTGCCGTCGCCTCTCTCTGACTTTTTTTTACAAATACTTTCATGGTAATTGCTCCAATGAGTATTCCCTGGTTCCAAGACTTCGCGAATTCAAGCGCCCTACGAGGCTGGCATCCCGCTTTCAACTTTCCACTGCTGAAACTGTTAGATGAAGCCGCATCTTCTACTCCAATAGATTCATGTCTCGCACCTCTCGCCTGTGGAACTCCTTTCCCTACTCATGTTTCCCTGATAGCTTTAATCTCCAACTATTCAAATATAATGTCAATCGACATCTCTAGTTGCCTTGATCTATCCATTATCCTTCTCCTTCTCCTTTCCTCTATCGTTCCTATCTGCTCTCGCTCCAAATCCTCTATAACCCCATGCGTACTAGTGGCTTCCCGACTTGCTAGGGGTGAAATGCCTTTTAAAAAATGAGAAAAAGAAATGTATTTAGGAAATTTTCTAGAGTGGATTTCAATTTTGCATTCAAAATTTCAAAACGTTCCTTTCCGTAAACTGGGCTTACGGTCAGATCGCGTTAAAACACCGGTTTTCATACGATCGGTGCAGTTAAGCATCGTCTCGTCTGGCCATTACATAGATGTCCGCGTGGGAATATCAGGTGTTGTAGACTTAGGTGTGTGTGCGTTTGGATAATTACTCGGAATTCTTAATCGGGGAGCCGAGTTCAGATTTTAATCGGGGTCGTTGTATTCACTCCGGTGTAAATTGCCTTGGGGGGGGATATGAATCCACATCTTCTCTCCCAGCTAGATTTTATAAGTAAACCATTATCTCTAAAAAAAATTCTTACAATCTAAAAGTATATTCTGCATTTAAATAGTCTGTAAAGAGTTGATACGCAGTAGAAAACAAATCAATCAATCAATTTCCGTAGACTGGATGCCAAACAAAACATTCAATCATACTACTGTGCACATAGATGGAAGAGAGATCAGTCCAATTAATGCCTAACTAAAATACCTTGTTGCGCAAAAAACTGAAAGTATTATCTCAGCGCAGCATGACGCTAGTCTACAAACATCGACACACTTTTACTGCAAAAATTAAATGGTTTCATTTTATAAGACTAAAGATTATATTTCCTATTTTGACAATAAATATGTAATTGTGCATTCTTTTTGCCAGATAACTTTACCATTTCTATGATTTCTGGTACTTTCCATTGAATTATACCAATATTCGCCCACGGACCGAAGATCACACATCGCTTCATTGGATCAGTATTCATTGAGTTCCATTTCCATGACCCGACGTTTCGACCGGCGGAAAAAAAAGGATGATGAATCACCCGTCGATTGTTTCCTTCTCCCATGGAATCGGATATCTTCTTTAATTTTCCGAAGGCATTATGCCGACAAAATACGAAACAGTTGTCATAAATCACTACAAAGATGCACACATTACCATACAGCCGTCATTGTAATTTGGAAAAAATATGCATATCAAAAATGAGGTTCATGAATCTCCTGCACTTTTATTTACACGATGTTTTAATTACATATTTGTGGCATTTCCACTGCACTATTAATCTATCAATATATCTTTTTCGGCAAACATATATATATATATATATATATATATAGTTATGTTATATCTTTTTCCCCGGTGATATTCAAAGCAATAAAAAATATATATAAAAACAATATATATGACAATAAATATGTAATTGTGCATTCTTCGAATTAGAAAAATTTTCTAAAATCTTCGGAAATTGGTCGATTTCGTGGTAAGCTTTATCTAGTAGTTGCTTTAGATAAGATAAATTATATATACACAAGTACGCACGTATATATATATATATATATATATATATATATATATATATATATATATATATATATATATATATATATATATATATATTCTGTATTTAGGTAGCAATCCCCATTTCATATAATTTTCCTTAAAACTGACAATATCCTGCGGTTTTGTTTTTATTTAATTTCTCTTGAAACGCGAGAAAAGTGAACAAAATATTAACTGCAGTAAAATGTCAAAATTTTTACTAACATTTGTATATATATATATATATATATATATATATATATATATATATATATATATATATATATATATATATATATATATATATATCAAGTATAGGATTGGTGTATACAGAATAAATTCCAATAACCAACAAGTACTATTCGTAAAAGGTGCTCAATATAGAATAGAGCAAATATAATTATTTATTCGAAAATTATAACATAAATATGTTATAAAAACACTACAAAAATAGCGATTTTATTTCAACACTTCTAGTGTCTTATAAAGTGATGATGTTGAATGTAGAATAAATGGTTTTAAAAGATTCAAATCAATTAAACACCCCTCGCTAAGGTGAAATGCTGTTACATAAGCTTGAATGAGCCATCAAAATACAAGTATACGAGAATTCAAAAACTTGACAACAAAATAAGTTTATAATTACAAGTATATATATATATATATATATATATATATATATATATATATATATATATATATATATTTTATGATTGATTAATTGCTGCTCGATAATGTGACGCATCATTTAAACGTTATATATATATTGGTTGCATCAAAAATACTTTTACAAACTTAGGTGCGGGTTGCTCAAATTCAATATAACCATGTTTTCACAAATCCTTCGTGATAGTGTTATTATGGTTCAAGTTTACTGTAGGCGATGTTAAATGTACAATCAAAGATACAACCCCAAAATAATTTTACAAGCTTTCGGTGTGAGTTTCTTACAGTAAAACAAGGTAAAATGTGCATATAGACAAATGTCCAAAAAGCCATCGTTGTACCGCAACAAAGCAACGCATAATAAATGTTCAAAATGCCCTCTGCTTGCTTCTACACACGCAGGCACTCGTTTGATAATGGATTTGGCGGACCCTTTCAAATACTCATGCACGGTGTCGAACGCTTTCGCACGACCCATGACATGCTGATGAAGCGTGTCTCCATTATTAATTTCTGATGCATAAACGAATTTTTTTAGGCTATACAGAAGCAAATCTAAAATATAGAGATCGGAGGAACATGCAGATAATGGAACCATTACTCCCTTATCCATTCATTTTTCATGGTAGACGTCTGCTAGTGCATCGCGAACAGTGTGACTAAAATGTGCGCGAACCCCATCAGACACGGACCACATTCGTTTTAATATTATCAGAAGTACATCCTTTATCATGTCCAGAAGTGTGTTTGAAATAAATTCCCTGAAAATAGCCAATGTAAAACGTGCTGTGAGATGATATACTAACTTACCAGACAGTAACCTACAATTCCAGCCCACACATTAACCGTGAACTGATGCTGGAGTCTAGTTTGTATTGGAGGGCATCTTTGTTGGCTGACAGGGTCTAGTAAGACTGACCTTCAGGGATCTACCTATTAGGGAGAATTTTCTAATAGAGAAAACCCTTCCAGAGATTCCATAGCTGGAGAGTTTTTGTTGCAATATATTAGTTAAGACCAGACATACGCTTGCCACCTTCCACATGCTTATGAATCATTCCTCCTTCAAGCAGGAGTTAAATAATTTTGCTTGGACCCGGGTTAATTTTAAGGACGACCACTGGAATAAAATTTTGTCTGAGCCTGTGGTTTTTCTGGGGTCGAGAAGTTTGATAAGTCTTCACTTATTGAAATGGGTATATTACTAAAACTTTGCTCAGTGAGACGTTGGAATATGGCAAGTGGATGGTCTTTGCCATATAACATTGAGTTTGAGGCAAAGATCGAAATGAATAGCTTCTCGTTGTTTGTCAAGGAGGATATGACCTCGAGGCCATTTATAATAGTGGGCACAGCCGCTTTGCCTCTGTTCATAATTTGGTTCGTAATCTTCCAGAAATCGCGAGATCCACTTTGATTCTTTTAAACCTTTCCCTGGACAGATCGAGCGTAGCTTCACTTTGCGTTTTCCAGAAATCTTTTACAGCGACTGAGGACGGTTGTGAAAGACGTAATGGCGAGACTATGTCACTCCTTGCGATAGATTTTGAAATAGGGGTTCTGGTTAGCTATGGCTGCACGAATTCAGAGGCGAACTATGGCTGACTATTTGGCTTTTGCTAGATTTGGTGGTATAAAATGCTTCATTCCAGAAAGGATCCATACGTAGATTATGGCAACATATTTTATGGTAATGGTGTGTGTGTGGGGGGGGTTAACATGTTTAAAGAATTTTGAGAGAGGAGCTTCGCCATATCCCAGAGCTTCCGCTGTTCTAGACAGCATTCGCATAACGAAAAGCCATTCTAAGGAACATTAAATCAGTTGATGTTATTGGTTTGGAGTCAATTTAGACACTGGCGATGGTTGGACATGCCAATGATGGCTAAAGCTATTGCTGAGCATTTGTCAATGCAGGATGCTAGAAAAAGGGCAATGAGACGGATTTTAACAAATAACGGGTGCCCAGTAAAAAAAAAACAAAAAAAAAACAGAAAATGTATTATCACTGTTTTAATTTTCAGTAATAATTGACCTTGAATATTCTTGATAATTGTCTTGAATATTCATGACCATGAATAATCATTCGATTTTCACGTAATTACTTAACTCTGATAGGTTCTTTTATGATTGATTAATTGCTGCTCGATAATGTGACGCGTCATTTAAACGTTAATTGCATACAAATTTCGTCTTTCGTTCTGCTCTTCCCGTATGGCGAAACTGCTCATTGATTTTGAGAGTCAAGTTATCGTATTTTTCAAAGAACATCCGGAGTGGGGATTGATGAAATGTGCAGAAATCCTTCTTGATTTTTTCAGTTATATCAGTTTTCACCAGTTTTCATCAGTTCTCACATATTTCTGAATTTACCGCTTTTTGATCGGCACCATGTTGAACAATATTCGAATGAATGAATATTTCAAAATAACTCATATTATTTCCCAAGGTTCAATTTCCGAAGTCAGTATCATTTTAAAATTGAAATCCTATGAATAAATCCTTATTCCGTTTGTCTTTAAATACAATGGCTTCTCCCGTCGGTAGACATAGAAATGTGATACGTCATGGGAAGGATCAGAGACTTTTGACAAATGTATATTATCGTTGGCTTTACTTTAGAAATAAATGCCCATCTGAAAATAATCCAGATTTTATCGATAGCAAAATGATCTGAATTGTTTTGACGCAAACATGCATATATATTAAGCCATCTTATTATTGAGATGGCTATATCCGGTTTCAATACTATAGAGATATACTGGATTGAATCTCTACGCTAATCAAATAAGAATATTACTTATTACACATTCAAATCCACTCTCGCGCCATTCCTGATTCCACCGTCATGACGGATAAATCGTTTGGTCTGATAATCAAATATCAAAAGCAATGGAGAGCGCAGATTTACATTAGGAGGTAAGTATAAAGAACTTCGGAATCACTTAATGCATGATTAACATTTCTTTTTTCGTGCCGTGGTGTCATAGGAACACAAGAATATAGTTAATGCGAATTAGGTGCTTTCACTAAACCAGATATTACTCGGGTTGAAAGAAAGCCGTAGCTCAGAAATGATACATGTTGAATAAGAATGACAAACACAAAGAGTGAGAAAGTAAGTAGAAATCTTTGTTGAAATGCTTGAATAAAAATATGTCTTTTATCACCTCCAATACAGCTTGATATAATTGCTGTAGCATACCTACAGACGATAATGGGTATACCTCCATTCCCATAAATACAGTAGTGAATACTGTATATGTTGGTCGGACGACCTGTAGCTGGGGATTCGTCTTCAGCTGGCCACGGCCCGAATGGTGATTTGGACGACGCGAATGGAGGAAATCTTGCGAGACAGCCGTCTTTCTCATCAGGATCTGATCCGATTCTTTGAGCATCAGCTCAAGATGAAGATTAAAACTAATAGAAAACGCCTGCATTCGACAGTCTTCAGCGAAAAGTGGGTGACTAAGGCGAGCTAGGTTTGTTTGAACGGGGCTAGCTTCGATTTTCTCTTTTAGGTCAACCTACGTCACATCGGGATTGTTTCCTGTAGAGCCGTCCTCTTGGTTAGGTTAGACAAGCCTTTGTGTACCTAGTTGATGTGAGTATGTGTTGTTCATGGACTGTTCCTGGCTGCCTCTTTGGTTATGATCCAAGTCGAGATTCCCAACCTCCCAAGTTTGTCTTGGCCCCTTTTTTCATCTTGACAGGGTCAACTTTTTATTTCCCATTTCCGATTATTTTCACCTTTCCCACTCACTTAGTCAGAAAGCTTCTTGATTTTGTCCGATGGGCAGAATACAGCGGCCTCTCTGTTTTGAGGGTTGGACGGGCCCTACTAACATAAGTTATGTTTAGTTACTTTGTGTTGATGTTTCATTTGTTATTAGGTTAATTTCCATCTCCTCTCATATTTAATCATCCATAATTTTTAAGTATAAATTTTATAATCATTAGACTTTCATGGCAAGTCGCGCGTTTTGTAGGACCCCATTGAGAAGATGCGGTATTGTGGTGTATGGAGGATTGACTGGTGACGGACGAGTTTTTATGATGAATGTGAAAATTGTAATGATTGAATGGGTCGTGAATCAGATTAGCTAGGTATAAAATAGTTTGTGTCGACCAGCCTCAACCCCTCCCAATTTTGGCCTTCTGCCCTAATTGTATTTTAAGATACAATAAATAACGATTCGTCTTCAGCTGAACTGGTTAAGCCCTCTGCCTCCGGACAGGGTGGATCCCCAGACGGAGCTATGCCAAAGGGCCGAGTCTCGTCTCGGGAAATACCTATGTTATATACAGGGTCTATGGGGAATTTTTGGCTGAGACTAGGGGCTGGGCCACCCCACATTAAATTCAGCCTTGTGCCACATCTGATTGCATGGGGCAGTTGGTAGTTACCGTCGGACGTCTGCAGTTGTAGATTCGTCTTCACCTGGGCTGGTTAAGCACTCTGTTTGCAGGCAGAGGGGATCCCCAAACGGGGCTATGTCGAAGGGGAGTTCCATCTCGGGAAACACCTACTCGACCCCGTTTTATACGGAGTCTACGGAGAATTTTTTGCTAAGATTAGGGGTTCGGGAACACCACGTTAAATTCGGCCTTATGCCACATATGACTGCGTGAGAATGTTGGTAGATACCGATGCTTTTCTGCAATTAGAGATTCGTCTTCAGGTGGACTGGTCAATCCCAGGGTAGAGAAGCTCCCCAGACGGGGCTATGTCGAAAGGCAGAGTTTCATCTCGGGAAACAGCTACCGGGCCCCGTTTTATATGGGTATACGGGGAATTTTTGGCTGAGCTTACGGGCTCGGGTTACCCCACATTAAATTCGGCCTTGTCCCAATTCTGACCGCGTGGTAGATATTGTCTGAGGTTTTCAGTAGGAGATTCATTGTGGAATTCATTTGATTCACTTCTAGCTGTTGACTACTTCTACGCGCCGCTGGCGAATCTTTGATGTTGCGCGTGTCCTAAGTAATATCGTGTGATTTTTCTATTCAGTAACTTTCCCTAGGTTACGACAATAAACATAAACATATTCGGACAGGAACGATCGAATAGGGCCTTTTAGTCTGTGTCTTTATGAATTTATTGAGAGTTAATTAATGCGTCAAAAGAAATATTTACTATTTCTTTTGAAAATGTTTTCTTCAAAATCAATTTTTTTTCCTCTTATCCAATAGAGTTTCTTTTTTTCTTTTTTTTTACTGGAAATCGTTTTCATGACTCTTGTGAATGTATGGATGGTGTAAGTTATAGCAGCTCAGAACAATCTATCGGAGTACCGAGTTCGAATTACAGTGGGGTTCGTAATAATATATAATTAAGCGGAAATACCTTTGAGAATAGTATTATTCCATCGTTTCTCTCCTTCTCCAGCTAAGTGGTATATAATAGAATATTTCCCTATAATAATCACTGCTCTCTCAAAAAATATATTTATGCGATATTCATTAGCAAAAAATAATCCTCCAACCGAATATATTTAAACATTAAATAATTTACAAAGAGGGAGTAAACATAAAAATGTCAATCAATCAATTCCTGATTCACACAATTTACATAAATTGATAAACCAATTAAAAAGTACATTTTTTTTCAACGGAATCATTAATTTCGTGTAATAACATCATCTATATATCAACGCGGATACTATATATATATATATATATATATATATATATATATATATATATATATATATATATATATATATATATATAGTCTTTACCTAGTTTATCTAATCCGTCTTAATGTCAGTTATAGTCCAGTTTAGGAGCTTGAATCTGCATGTCACTAAAGGGACAGCCAGGTTGTTTATGGCTGATATTCTGTTTTTTTTGAATTCAGACACGCCTGTAGTATTCCTTCCTTTCATTCTCTTTAATTTGTCTATGCTCTATTCCATCGCCAACGCAAATTGCTGGGTACTTATAGGCTTCTACTTGTTCTAGTTCATTAATTTTTGTGACAAAATCTAAATCCATTGAGTGCCTTTCTGCAATTCTCCCTTTCTTGAATATTGAATTTGTACATTTACCTAATGGTAAATCCATAACTATATAGTCTCTGAACTCTAAACTTAACACATTTCAATTCAACCCAATTCAAAAACAACCCAATTCAAAAGCAAAAATGAATTCATCCTTGATAATGGCTGAAGTATATCCTGAAGCGCTCGGAATTATAGAATATTTTTGACAGTTTCTTCACACTGTGAGTACAGAAAAGAAAACACTTGTTCGAACAAAAGAAAAATTAAATATAAAGCTTGAACGTCTGTCGTCTTTAATGAAATATGTATAAATGAAAGATAAATAATATATATATATATATATATATATATATATATATATATATTATTATTTATTTTAAAAAATTATAACATAAATATGTTCTCAAATCACTACAAAAATAGCCATTTTGTTTCAACACCTCCTGTGACTTATCAAGTGATGATGTTGAATGTAAAATAAATGGCTTTAAAAGTTTCAAATTAATTAACGATCTTTCGCAAGGAGGAAACGTTGTTATATATATATATATATATATATATATATATATATATATATATATATATCCCACAAAGATACATTATGCCAAATTAAAAACGCACGAAAGTTTCCCCTGGAAGAGTGGGAAAAGTTTAAAAATGTAGATAAAAAAATAAGAGAATAAAAGACAAATAGAATAAAAAAATAAAGTTAAATAAAGTCAAAGAGACTTAAGATAAAATTAAAGAAAAGGAAAATATAATTTCAAATTGTATAAAATTTATCATAGATTACAAGTTGAAAAGCAGACACAGAATGCCATCAGACAAATGTTATTATTATTATTGGTAATGGCGATAAATATTATTTCTTTTACTTTCTTGCATCATCCTTTTATATTTACATCTGTATGTAGATCATTTGCATAAAACAAATGTTAAAAAATCAATTTTTTCGGGTCGTTCCGATAAATCTCTTGCGAGTTTGGAATGCGGATAAACAGATCGTTCATCTATACAACACATTATTGACTTCAAAACATCTGCAGCTACGTTGATTATCACGTCTATTTTTATAGGACAAAATAACCTTATACGGCCATTTAAACAAAGATATTCACCATCAAAGACGATATTCTGTTATGCTGACATAGAAGATTGCTATGCAACACTAACGGTCGAGGTATAGCAGACGCCGGTCGTAAATTCACGACGCGGTTGTATGGCGACGTACCACGTGAGAGAACGAAATGTTAACAACAGAACCTTATGTTTATATGGAATGTAAAATGTTGTGAATAGTTGAAATTTTAACACACACACACACTTTATATATATATATATATATATATATATATATATATATATATATATATACCATTGACATGATATTTTCTCTTCAAGTTGCAGAGAAGGTTCGCGAGAAATACCATGAGTTATACATGGTGTTTGTGGAATTGACGAAGGCCTTTGACACTGTGAATCGAGAGGCTCTTTGGAAAGTCTTGAGGAAACTCGGCATCCCTGAAAACATGCTAAAGGACATCATCTCCTTTTCATGAAAGAATGAAAGCTAATATCGTGTCTGATGGGATGATGTCAGAATCCATTTAATGTCACAAATGGCACCAAGCAAGGTTGTCTCATGGGGCCCCTGTCCTTTTTGCCCTTTTCTTCTCGGTGATGCTGAAATATGCATTTGCAGACACAGAGAGTGGCGTCAAGTTTCAGTTTCGAACAACTGGTGGTCTCTTCAATCATCTGCGCTTCAAAGACAAGACCCACCTTCGTACGCATATTATTCGTGATTTGATGTTTGCTGATGATGCGGCTCTTATAGCGACATCATTTGAGGAGGCCCAACATCTAATAAATCGTTTCTCTGCTGCATGTAAAGCATTTGGTCTTACACTTAGCATAAAGAAAACTGAAGTTGTGCACCAACCTTGTCCTCCTCCGAAGCAATTGCGTGGCGAGAAACAAAAACCACCAGTCTACACATTTCCAGAGAAATCATTGAAAGTAAAAGACAAACCCCTGAACTACGTAAAGTCTTTCACCTATCTTAGTAGCAAAGTCTAATTACAGTCAAACTTTAGATGATGAAATCATACATCTATTTGCTAAGGCTACCAGTACTTTCGGCAAACTTCACCATCGCTTATGGAATGAGCGGGTTATTCGACTGGATACGAAAATTCGGGTTTACAAAGCTATTGTAATGCCATCCTTTTGTATGGCTCAGAATTGTGGACACCATACAGGTACCATATACGCCAGCTACATGTTTTCCATAAAAGCTGTCTGCGTGCAATCTGTGGAGTTATGCTTCAAGATAGGACATCATGTAGCGGACCCGGTAGCATGCAATGCTGGCCTACGAAAAGGTGGCCTTGTGCCAGACACTACTTACGACTACCGAATCCACTAACAAAGTAAAAATAATAAATGCGTGATCTTTAGTGAGGAAAAAGGGTCATTCAACACGTGCATAAAAATAGTAAAATATAGATAGCCAGGAGGAAACGACGAAAATGAGTCTGGTGGAAATCAAATATAAAACTTTATTTGAATAACAAATAATCTTGTCTCAACAGTGGAGACTATCAGAAAGGTAAGGACTGTTCTTAGCCAGTAGGCAGATTGTATAATGCAGTGACTAGTAGAATGTTAATGTCCCGCGCCAAAACGAAATTCAAAATGGCTAAGGCGGGAAAAGTTTCTTCAGAAGGAAGATTGTCTTCTTGTACAAAAGGTGTAAGCATACACAACAAGAAAAAAATGCTCACTGTGAGGTTTTGTAATGTGTGTGTAATGTTATCTATTTTTTTTGGATGGTTCATAAAGGTTAGGAATCAAAAGAAGTGTATGAAAAGTACATCAATCTTCAGTGAAGAAAAACTCTACGTTCCCTGGTAGTGAACGGAGAAAAGTTCGAACAAGTTGTTCGCTACAAGACGAGGAATTAGTCTTTGGAAAGTGTGATGACGACAGTGTCGTAGACTCTGGAGGAATGTACGAACAAGTTGTTCGCTTCAAGACGAGGAATTAGTCTTGGAAAAGTGGGATGATGACAGTGTCGTAGACTCTGCATTCTCCGGTAGAAAATGGAGGAAGGTTCAAACAAGTTGTTTGAAGAAAAGTTGTAATCACACGACATGTTGAAGTTTTTGGTTAGTTAAGATATTCCGACCCGCGTATGGGTCAGGGGCACGGAATAAATGAGTCGACCTTCTTACTTGACAACCAGGCCGCGACTAACTTGAAGAACGCCGTTCGTCAGTGACGTCAGAGAATGCGTCAGAGAAAACATCAAATCCTGATTCTAGCTGGAATCAGCAGTAGCCAGTAAACTTCCTCACGTTGGCTGTTTACTGCTATATCTAACCGAATGTGAAAGGAAGGGGTGCAAAAATAGGTGGAATACATGCACGATTACCCAAATCTAACGTACACCTGTTTAACAGGTGTAATATTGGTGGAATCGAGACTTTTGTCATACAGTCTCAGTTACGGTGGACTGGTTATGTCTTGAGAATGTCTGATGACAGGATACTCAAGATCCTAATGTACAGCCAGTTAGATCAGGGCTACAAGAATGTAGGACGCCCATTGCTAAGATACAAAGTCAAGCTGAAAAGCAAATAGCCAGCAGTTAATATACCACATAACACCCTTGAGCGCTTAGCTTTGGAGCGGATAGAATTGAGATCAACGTGTTTTAGTGGACTCAGCAATTTTCAATCTGCTTGTCTGAATCATCTTCAAGAAGCGAGAGCAAGATCTAAAAGGTCAGCCAATCTAACAATGATCACATCCCACAATCCTTACTCTTGATCCATATGTGGCCTCCTTTGTAAATCACTAGTGGGTCTTAAATGCCACTTAAGATTATCGCACAAACTTTCATAACTGAATCAATAAGCTGTCAGATCCTCATACGTCGAAACCGACGGGAGAGTCCATTATATATATATATATATATATATATATATATATATATATATATAGAGAGAGAGAGAGAGAGAGATACAGAGAGAGATAGCACTCGGAGTTTCATGCACAGCACAATCTTTGTTGTTAACACTAGCAATATATATATATATATATATATATATATATATATATATATTAAAGACATTTTTATGTTTCACGTTCTTTTTATAGATACAAGTATTTAAGTAAATGCTCTGTTTTATAATAAACAGTATTAAATAACATTTACCGGCCTGAATGTCCGAGAAATTTTCATAGAAAATATTCGTCCTTTGACAGGATTCGAACCTGTATCCTATAACTTGTATCTATAAAAAGAACGTTAAACATAAAAAATGTCTTTAATAAATAAAGTGTCGGACTTTGCCCATTTCTTAATATATATATATATATATATATATATATATATATATATATATATATATATATCTCAGATATGTGGGGCAGTTTATTTCTTTTACAATAAATCATTAATACAAAAAGTAAATGAGTAAAGTTAATGATAAAAAATGGTGAAATCCCTTCGCTAACAAAAATTTAACGATACATTAACCCACTAATAACTCGATGAATGCTATGAACACATTTTTTTATTGTTAATAACACATTTAAAAGAAAAAAAACGAACAGAAAAGCATATTTCGATTTGGATTATATTTTTCGTCTCGGATGCTACCTGAATTCTACCAAAAGCAAAATAGTTTCCATGCCTGATGATGAATGGTAGAACTGTCGAAGTCGTTGCGGATTTATGGAAGACCTATTAAAATTTATAATTTTATATGATGACGTTTCTATATTAAAGTTATTTTTCGAAATGTTAGCGTCCTATTTGTTGTTTTGTACATATCATTCAACTTGATGTATTCTTTACTTTTCCTATATTTTTGCAGATAGTTGTCAGAAAAATGCATTTACACAATATATTTTCATTGGTATTGTGTTTCAACTTTATTAGAAGGAACACAATATATCTTCCGATAAATTCTTATTCCTTTCTCGAAAGTGTGTTGCATTTAGATGATGTCTGAAATCTATTTACTTCTGTTGTTCTAGTTAAAGCGATTTCAAGAAAATTCGTAACATACTGAGAGTATACTGAAAGCTGAATTGTGGATACATCTATTGATGGCAAAATAATATATCGTTGAGAAAGTTTGCAATTAAAATATTAAATATTAACAAACACTCCGCCCCAAAATGGAAAAATAAATAAATTTTACATTTACATTCAGTCATTTTTGTCGGTAGCTGCAAAAAAATTTGAATCGCTGAATAAAACGACGGTATAAAATGCAGAAAAACAAAGATATATTAGAACTAGCCGGTTGTCTGTAAATTTGACATCTGCAGATTTTCTGCCATGAGAAACCGCATCATTATGCTCTGTTTCGTCGTATTTGTTTGCGATTCGAGACTAAACCCCCAACCCAAACAGCTGGATCGACAACTAATTTTCCCAAAGACCGTTCTTCCGACAATACTAGAATACATGCTCCACCTACCGCCTTTAGGCTCTGTTTTTTGTCACTTCGCTCAATTATTCTCCGGTGTCTAACATTCCGTTACTTTTGATTTTTCTGTCGGGTAGATCCTGGTCAGGCAATAAAAGAAACATTTCATGGTTATTGTGTGTAAAAATTTGGTTATCAGAGAATCGAGAGTTTATTGTTAACTGATGCAATCATTTCAAGTAGGAACAAAGATTTGAATGTTACCATACAATACTCAGCCTGGGGTTTTCCCTCGCAGTAGTCGATGGCGTAAAAACTGAATATATATATATATATATATATATATATATATGTGTGTGTGTGTGTGTGTGTGTGTGTGTGTGTGTGTGTGTGTGTGTGTGTGTGTGTGTGCAACGTTTTCGTTCGGAGATGTTGTGACTATAAAGATTTCAATGGAAAACCGAAGAAACGGGTTTAGAAGTTGTTAATATTCCCGGTTCTACGGTGCACAGATTTTCGTAGTTCCTACGGTCATCTTCTTCCTTTTCAAATTATTGGTACATTCTCTGATAGGGTCTTAAGGAAATGTATGAGTAATATATTTAGTAATTCAGGAAAAGTGATTTGCCTCTGGCCTGCGTAACTCAAATGGGACGAAATAGTAAACCGAATCATTGTATAAGCTCCGAACTCCACAACGGGGGGAAGTATTCACTCCCTTTCATGTTTACGGTTCTCTTATACATTTTTGGAATGGGGAGGGGTGCTGGTGCTGGCTCCAATTCAAAATATTCTTGTTCAACTCATACAAGGCATAATAGCACAACATCGAAGAAGGTTATCCAATGATATTGTTGTAAGGACATAAGTTGAAGCGTAAGAATATATAATGATATGGAGAATAGATAACTGTTTATATTAGTGTGGAGAGATTAATTGATTGATTAGTCTGTTTTTTTTTGTTTTGTTTTTTTTTGACGACTTATCAATATAATGTAGGATTATATACAAAATATAGATATAAATATAGTGAGATCACTTTTTGTCTGAGAATATTGCATTCACATTTTTTAGAAGAAATCATACAGTTCCATCTATTTGACAAATATCTGGGGACGTAGTTGTATTCATATTTTCCCAAGTGTAAGGATTCGTAAGGAATCCGTTTAGAATTCGAAAGAATTTCTCATTCTGAGCACCAATACATTAAACTAGCACATCCTTAAAAGAGGTTAAGATTATAGTGAGAAGCTCTCTCTATGGATTCCATTTCACAGATAGGCAGTTTTCGGGAAGTATATGAGTGGAAGGTCCTCCTTATTAATGATATGAATATCTGAAGTGATAGAATATAACTCTTTTAAAAATCTGAGAAGAAAATAACGATATATTAGAGAGCAACATTTCGTCTGTTGTAAAGCATTTGTAGGGAGGAAAATAAACACCCACACGGCTGTGTAATCACTTTTTAAGTCTTGAATGTGAGGTTGTGGCAGTTCCAGCCCAGATATGGCAGCACTATTCCATATTTGGTTTGATTTGACTCTTGTTGCAATAGGACATGCCGGGAGAAGTAAAGTACTTACCAGTGCTGTAGAAGGAACTGATCATATTTCCTGCATATTAAGCGATGACTCCTACATGTGTGTTCAATTTGATGTGAGTTTGAGTCCTACTACATGTTCGAGTAAAGGTACTTTATTCGGATTTTAACTGTGCTACATGTCTGGAGAAGATCTTTGTAATAATTAAACATTACCAACATTGCTTTGGAAACTCTAAAACTTACAAGGCAGTTTTGTGCCATTGAGCTTTTAGAGAGCCGAGAAATGTGCGACCAAGGTTCTTTTCATCGGGATTTTCGCAGATACACCTGTGAACTGGTCTATCGTCTGTATACCTTCTTTTATGTGCCGTGCGCCTTCAGGGTGTAGGCGATGTTGCCTCACGAAAACATGTTCTCCCTTGTTGCTCCGAGGAACATCTGTCTGTTATCCCTCTCAGCCGCATTTCAGCCTCTCCGATCTCTTTTGCCTTCGGTATCCAAGCTCGCATATACATCCAAGAAATCTCAGTTCTTTCTGATTATAAGTGTGCTTTATGTTTTTCCATTTTACATTCTTTCTTTGTTGCGTTCACGTTCTGTCCATAGTATCATTTGCTTTCTTCTGTAGAAATCGCCCCCACAATTTTCTCCTCACCTGTGAGGAAATTTTTACTATCGTAAAAGAGGACAGACTATGCATAGGAATTCAGCACTTTTCCATGGTTCCTGGTTTGTATCATATTTATATACCCAGCGTCCATAACTTCGCTTTAAAATTTAAAAATATATTATAAAAAGACAATTGCTGAGATATACTAATCAGAATTTTTCTGTGTTCTCAGTAGTTATCAAAGGTTTTCTTTTAATATTGCATTTCTGTATTTTAGGTATTCTGTTGATGAAAGAGGTACTGTTAAATGAACTAACATTTCCAGAAGGGATGGCCCAATTCACTGGACACCTTGTTCGACAGATATAAACTCCCCTAGACTTCTTTCTGTGGGGTTATGTTAAAGATACCGTGTATCGAACAAAGATACGCGGCATCATTAATCTAAGCCAAAAGATCGCTGATGCCATTGCCGCAATTGATATATATGCTCCAGTGAACATTTTAAGAAATCAACCTTCTCCTTAATGTGCTTCCTGCAACTAATGGTGCCTATATGGAGGTGTGTTAAATTACTTTAAAAATAACTTCTATATCTACTCATTTTGTAACAATTTCTAGATATTTGTCAGTTCATTTGATTTTTTGTTTACTATTTTTTAAATGGAAAGAGAGTTTATGGACACCTTTTATATCTACTAAAACTCGTGAAATGAGTTAATCGATGAAATGATTAGTTTGGTTAATTGATATTACAAGTCACTCTGCATTCGTTTTTATAACGTATCATTTATTGGTTTATTTAATATATTTCTTTAAAAAAAATAATTATCTATTTAGCATCCAGTAAAGACGAATGTCCCCACACATGATCAGTGGACTAACGTCAAGGACAGTCTCTCTATAGCCTTGGGCCATGATTAAGAGAAGAAACAAAAACAAGAAATGTTGTTTTCTACAACAGTATATAATAACGTTACTTTCGAGAAAATATGCTCGTTCAAAACAGTATATTTATCTGCACTATTTACATCAATCGGACTATTGTCCTCATCTTTGTCGGCATATTTATTACAACGTTTCAGACGTTGTACGCTTCTTCAGATGGTTGGAATGTCGAACTGACGTACAACGGCCGAAACGTTGTAATAAATATGGCGACGAAGATGAGGACAATATCCTGAATAATGTAAATAGAGTACATAATAGCTCATCTCAGAAATATAGACATATATTTTATCTGCTTAGGTACAAATCAATTACATTGGTATGTCTAGTTTTCTGTAAATCGCAGGAGAAACGTTCAATAGTTTTTCTTCTTTATTTTATTCTTGTCGACAGGTGGACATTTCTTGTATCTGCTTTGAAAGTTTCTTCTTGCATGATTCTCACTTTTTCATTCTTCAATTTTTATTTGATTGCGATAAAAAATATACCAGGACTGACAGGAAATAATGAGTTATAGCTAGCTATATAATACGTGCTGTGGAAGGTTAAATAGAAAATATTTAAGGATTAACGGATGCTGTTATAGTCACTCCATCGAAGCTTGACTTTGATCGATCGAATTTTTTTGTTGCTTACAGTGTAAACATGACATCTTCTCTAGCAGTGTGCAGCAAGAATGAAAAAAAAAAAGAGATGTGGTCCGATTTCTCTAGCCGGAAAATCATTTAGTGGCTGAAATTCCTCGGAGGCTTTTAACACATGACGGCGAGAGTGCCCTACCGCAGAGAATTGTATGTGAGTGGGTCGAGAATTTTAAAAGTGGCCAGATAAGCGTGACGCACGAAGAAAGAACAGGACGCATCCACCACTGACGAGAAAATCGGACAAGATCGAGAGATGGTAATGTCGAACCGGAGAGATATTATCGATGAGGTAGCATATTATCTGCAAATTCGGATCTCTGCATTTTATTCTGCCTTGGTGCACACTGCTTTCAGAGCGACCTTGTCTACACTGCAACACCAGCAAGAAATCTTGTGCTATCAAGCTCACACTTCGATCAGTATGGTATCAACTATAAGCACATATGGCGGAAGGGAGAGTGACAAATCTAGATATATGTTATAGCGAAAATGCAGAAGATTTTTTAACTTACTCTCATATAATATAAGAGTTTCGATCGTTGCCGAAGACGAACAACAGCTAGTTTCATGGCAGACTAAGCTCTTCTAACTAAATAAATAGCTACGTGGAGGCAAGAGATAAGAACTGAATTTTTGGTAAAGTACGTCTTGAAGTGTTTGAAATTCTGTAAGTTCTGTAATTTCTGGGTTTTCAAATTTTTCAACTGTAGGATTTCTCAAATATTTTTATTAACCCCTGGGCATGCGAAATTTTAAACGTTAATATCATTCAATTATCTGTTATTTGTTTTTTTCTGAAATTGAATTGATTTTCGAATGATATGCCATTTATGGGCCTAAGCGATCACGTCTCTCCTCCGCTTCATTTTCTTTGAATTTTCGTGAGTAATCTTGGAAGATACAGAAGATATGTTCCTCGCCTCTCTCACCACAGCTTAGAATTCAATGTAATTCTCCTAGATTGGTTTCCTCCTGAGGCTAGAGTGCTTAGACTACCCTTGTGTTAACCTATAGGTGGAGGGAGGAAATCTTTGATTCATGCTTACCCGTATTAGAGCCAAATGACCGCAGAACCATTGGCTGGAATTTGACACCTGCCCGCCGATTCCATGTTCAGCAAGGATAAGCGTTAAATCAACCTAAATATCTAGATGTGTATTATCTGATATCATCATATATTACTGTTTAAAATTATATTTTCATTTAGCGCTCGAAAAAGAGAAAAAAAAAACGGAAATACTTCAAAGAATTCGTTTTAGAAAATATTCAGTCGTGCAACAACCATTTTCCCGAAGTCAAACCCGACTTCGCTCTTTAGAGAAAAGGAATTCAAATATAGTACAATGAACTTTGAATCAGAAATGTTACTTTTAACAAGAAAAAATTTCTCCAAATGAAAATAACCTCCAGGCATTTCATGGGTTTGAAAAGTCAAGATTCTGACGACTACCTTGTTATAAACGATACTTAGCTTGTTGGAAATATTCCCAACATCATTAACGTTCTTTTTACATCATTAACTTAAATAACAGAAGATGAACTCAAAGAAAGTTTTATCATTGGTTATAACAAACTATATAAGAAAGAATATATTTTATTTCTGTTGTTCCACAAAATAAGAGAAGTTAATTTTTTGTCAATCATTTTATAGAATATGTTATTATCCAGACTGTGCACAACTAAAAAACTAATTTTATTTATTTTTTTCACCCGAATCAAGGCTACATACTATTTAAGACAACAATATATATATATATATATATATATATATATATATATATATATATATATATATATATGTATATATATATATATATGTATATATATATATATATATATATATATATATATATATATATATATATATATATTTATATATATATATATATATATATATATATATATATATATATATATATATATATATATATATATATTGTTGTCTTATATAACAACTGAATTTTGGCAGTTGGAGTGGAATGGTTTGTAAGCATGTCTCAGAGAAAAAATACGACTAAATAGTGAGTTCGATCCTCACAGGGTGTCCCATACTTTCGGCCTTGTGTCACATCTAAGCTACACTTAGAAAATCATTTGGTGCACTTCGAGGCGATGTAATGTTTCGCAAGCTTGTCTTGCTTGAACAAATACGAATGCGTTGTGTATTCGATCCTCACTGGGTGCACCATACTTTCGGCATTGTGCCGCATCTAAGATACGCTTAAAAAATCATTTGGGGCACCTCGAGGCAGTGTACTGGTTAGCAAGATTGTCTCACGAGAATATTTACGGTTCAGTAATGAATTTGATCCTCACTGGCTTTGTACCACAACTAAACTACGTTTACAAAATCATTTGGGGCATCTTGAGTCGGTGTAATGGTTTGCAAGCTTGTCTCGCGAGAACAAATGCGACTGAGTAGTGAGTTCGATCCTTACTGGGTGCCCCATAATTTCAGCGTCGTGCGACATCTAAGCTACGCTTGAAAAATCGCTACATAATTTCTAATTCAGTTGGAATTAGAAATTGTTTTATTGTCGATGGCAGCTGACCAGAATGAATGCGTGGTTGTTAGCAAAAGAAACAGCCCAACATACAAATTACAGATGTGAGATACCAAAATCACACAGATGTAACAATTTAGATATCTGGGAAGCATATAAAGAGAGGGGGGAAAGTGTGGCACGTAAATCCGAAGATGCGTTTAAATAATGAACGATGGCTTCCAAAAGTTGAGTAAAGGATTGTGAAACCGAACAATCCGTTAGGAAGAAAGAAAAAAGAAAATACTGAACTGAATGTAATACAAGGCCACCTATATTCCAGTGAATTCTCCTCATAGAAATGTCGTTCTACAGAAGGATGTTGAGGATAAAATGGACCGAATATGTAAGCAACGACGAAGTTTTAGAGACAATGACAACAAAACGGATATTTATAATTAACATCCAGAAGAGACAGTTGACATTTCTGAGGAAAAGAGGACATAAAAATGTGATACTCACAGGAGAGATTAAATGTAAGAGGGTCAGAAGCATGCAACTTACAACCTACGCTAGCTTCAGCTAATGGCTGGCAGAGTAGTGTTTGAGAGTGATGGCAAAAGGACAAAATATACGAGATAGAAAGGACAGGAACTTATGGAGAGCCATGGTCACCAACCTCCTGAAGGAATACATCTCATAGAAGACGGAGTCAGCTGTAAAGTAATAGGCTGTGAGAATATAAACTGTTCGAATAGAGAAAAATGGTGAGAACTAGCCGCCATTCGAATTCTACGCTAAAGCCTATCAAAATATTATATTATAATTAATTTTGTAATTTCCAATACGGTAAACTACTGCACAAAAACCTGAGAGTATACTCCAAACCTTGATTAAATCCGTGGTTATCCTAGTCCAGGTAATTAGATAATATATAATATAACAGGTATAATATATGCTTGGCAACTTTATATCCCAGATGTAACATGGTACCGGCGAGAATACACTATAAGCCATAATACACAACCAGTTTTACTATGTAATAAGATATATATGATTGTATTCGGTTCCCACTTCTCCCCCTCTCTTAAACAGGAGTAGAATTTTACCCCTTGTTTCCTTTTTATATCAGGTTTCTGGATCCTTCTAAAATATTCTTGAACTCTATACTTCTAATGTCTTCGCCTAAATTATGAAACCTTATTTAATATTTGTTTTATTTTTTCTTTCAATAGGTGTAGATTGGCTCTCCTAAAGTTCGGTTCACACTCCACCCCGGCCTCACATAGGAGCAGAATTTTACCCCTTGTTTCTTGTTTAGGATTATGGTTCCTTCTGTCTACACATCTTTCGTTCTAGTAGCCTATTCTGTCTTTGTGGCATTATTGCTTTGAGTGAGATTAATTTATTTAAAAAAATCCACTGATAATAATAGTGAGTACTATTGATCATGCCGTGTCACAGAGGTTTCTGGTGTTAGTTTTACAACTTTCATTTGCATTCCGATTCCTTGATTAGGCCTAATGTCAGGGTGCCTAGTTATATATGTATTAGCCAATAACGAATGGCTATTGAAGAAGTTCAGGTCAGCCATTCTTAGGTTTTGTAGACTGAAATCATTACATACCACCGTGTTAATAAAAAAGACTTGTTAACAGTAATAGTAAAAGTTGGTGTAAAATGGTGTAGATTGATGCAGGGCAAACTAGAGTTCTTTCATACACTGAGATCGGAATTAGGTTCACCCCAGTCATATCCCAGGGTGTTATTTTCTGTAATGACAAACTGTATCTGGGAGGGGCTAATTTGACATGCTACATCGATGGACACTATTCATGTGAACAAGAAATTAAAGTACATATTTCTTGTATATACCGTGTCGCTTCAAGATGTAGGCGATCACGACTCTCCACAACTTCCTTTCCTTGAATCAGTAATTATGTCTTGTATTTCTAAGATAGTTTTTTCGTTGCTTTTCTCGATCCCTCTTTCCTTCACCCATGGTGAAACATTTTTGTAAGGAATATTCTTCTGAATTAAATTATTACATATGATTTCAAAAATGGAGACGAAAATTACAGGCTGTTTACCATCTTATTCTTATATATATATATACATATATATATATATATATATATATATATATGTGTGTGTGTGTGTGTGTGTGTTTGTGTACTTGTGTGTGTGCTTTTCCGTTCTTGCGTGTGCCTGTCTGTTTGTTTGTGTGAAATTTAACACCTGAGCAGGGTGCTGTCTATAGACTGCAGATTTTGTGTGTCGCTAATCGAAAAGAGAAATTCTTAATAACTGAATATCGTGAATGTTAAAATCTGATTAAAAGAGATTTCTTGACAACCTCTTCGTCTTCTTCCAAATAAACTAAACTCGACACTATATTTCAAGAACAACGTTCATGACGATAAGAAACGCCAGCTTCAATTAATATTCAAAGAATAGAGAAATCACACTTGCTTGTAAGTGAACACAGCGCCCTGCTGATTTTTAAATTAAACTTTTAGACATGAATTCGTCTTGTTTGGTGTGAATCAGTGCATCCTCCATGTTTTGAATTTGTTTTGTCTCTTCTTCAAATTAATTCTGATAAATACGTATTATCAGCGTTGCTATAAATGACAGTTTTCACCTGTTATTCTTACTGTTTTTCCACTTACACAAGCCGGGTACGTCAGTGTTGTTTATAACAAAAAGTAATGAACATATGAGAGAAAATTACTTTGATAATTTTCATCAGAAAATATGAGAAATATCCGAAAACAATTTTAAGCTTAGTACTTTCCGAAGACAAAAAAAAATCCTTTCCTCATCCTTAAAAATTCCAATTACACAAATAGGGGCCATCATACATTATTTACATTATTCGGACTATTGTCCTCAACTTTTTCGCCATATTTATTACAACGTTTCGGCCGTTGTACGTATCCGGCCTTCTTCAGGTGGTTGGAATGTCGAACTGAACCCTTTATTTCGCTCACTGGGGTAGACTGTTCTAAATCCACGTGCCATGTTTAATGGATGTCAGTTATCAGATATCTCCTGTTAATTTCCCCCTGAAAGTTCTCCACTGCCTTAAACGCGTATTGAACTCACACTCTTTGGGTCGAAACAACGCTTTTATCCACTGTGCCATGTGCCCTTGAGTACTAGCCGTCATTTGAATTCCTCAAGGACACATGGAACAGTGGATAAAGGCGTTGGTTAGATCCAGTGACAGGACCCAACAGGGAACAGCAACAATGAAGAGGCGGTCTACGCTTTTCAAATCCTCCTGACCAGAGCTTTTACTGTTGGATGTCGTTTATTGTCTTACACAGGACGCGGATGTACTTTATCGTTATAGCCAGGATGGTGAAATTAAGGTGAATATTTGGAAATATTTAAGAAATATTAGTAATATTTACGTTAAAAAAAGGCACATAACCTAGTAGAATTTATTGTGACCTATCTGCGAGTCAACCGTAAATACCCACTTTGACAAACACAAATTAAAGGTGCGGGATATATCCTAGTGCGACCTATACACGACTATATACGGTAGCTGCATGTCTATTCAAAATGATATCGTATAAACAACTAGATTAAGCCGGATTTCAGTTGAAGTACGCAAATCGTCGTTTGTTTTATCTCGTATCCAAGAATTTAATTTCTTCTTTGCTGATCATTCGTTTCTGGTGATGGTGTTGATGATTGATGTTCCCATGTGCCAAATCTTTGAGATTTCTATTTCAAGGTCCTTGTATTTAGACATTCACCGCCAATGTTCAGGTGCAGGAGTATATGGTTCCAGTTTCACGGAAACCTACATCCGTTAGTTGTTCCCTGTCGACGTTTGACTTTGCAAGGCTTGGTTGAAGTTGAAAGAAAATCAGAGTAGAAGAAAGTGCTTCATGGCATGAATTTGTTTATGGTAGGCCTCACCTTGTCAGGATGTGTCTTAGACAGTCGGTCTCATGACATTCCTCTGCGTCACATATGGAATGATACATGTAGATTCCAGTTATAAAGCAGCAACGGGCTCTCGCTGATTCTGTTATAATTCCGCTGATTCAACCATTGAGATCTATTGTAATCGCCATCTGCTTGTTCCATCATTGGGGGTCCTTGGTGTTGGTCTCGCTTAGTCATAGGACACAAATATTAAAAACATAAATATCTTAAATGTTTTCGCAGTTCACCTCATGGAGAATGAACTCAGTCCGATAACTTATATTTGACGTAATGGATAAATATTTTATATTATTTGGCAACGAAAATGTCTGAGGATTTTCGACATTTGGACAGCGTAATTATGGCTTCAGCTGAAATTATCATGCATTCTATCTCATTTGTGTTACGTACGCGAGAGTAACAGGATAACTTGTATTTTTTTTTTTATATAAAGAGAGAGTTTATTTGAGTTATCTGAAACAGATTTATCATATTAGTATATTAATGACCTAATTTATTGGCGCCAAGTTTTATTTTTTATAAATAAATAAATGTTCTTTGAACCTAAGGAAATATAAACTTGGCGAGGGATGAAGAATATATCGACCGTAGGTTTGCTGTAACAGCTTTACATATATTAAGAAAGGGTCTAATTGTCCGAAAAGATAATTGGAACGTTAATTACAGTTCATAAGATTATAAAGGGTGCTCCAATAACTTGGACTGATTTTAAATGTGAAAAGTGTGCGCGTCTAATGATTTTTTTCTTCTTCTTTCAAATTTAACAACTTAAGTCTTTGGCAGGTTTTTGACAAGAAATGGCATCATGATATGTTCCATTAATCATTTTTGTAAAACGTAAGTCAAAAAATCTAGGATCACACATTTTTAACATAAAGAGCTTCTTAATGCGTGAGATGTACTTGTACAATTTTTTGTATCACTTTAAAGCATAAGCTACCGGGAATGCCTTCGATGAATCACTCGGAAATTTTCCAATTAAATCAAATGCTCCAAGTACAACATGTCCTTTACGTGCAAAACTTTTCATATTTCCACTTCAAGATCCTTGTATTTTGATACTATTTTGCAGATCTTGAAAGATACATGGCAGTCTGCAGGGAGTGTTATGTCAATAAGAAAGCACATTCAGTTTTGTTGTTTTTGATTACGAAATCTAGGCGATTTACTAATTGTTCTGTCTTTCTGTATTGTATTGTATAGTCCCATGAAATTGGTACAGGTGCTATACCTGGATGAAGTATATACAAGTTTCTTGCAGTTTACTTGCTTTTCCATTGCATATATTGACCCACTCTATCATAGCGACTTCGATATTCAGTAGTACACTATTCCACCTGATACAAGATTGTCAATTGTTTCTGAATATTTATCACAGAATCTACATTTCAGATTAACACATTATTATTATTATTATTATTATTATTATTATTATTATTATTTCCTTTGATTTTTGATGTGTACACATTTCATTCCGGGTCCCGCCCAGAGACATAAAGTTAGAAATGGCATCATGACACTTTCCCCTGACAAAAATTAAACAATAAAAAGTAAATAAATAGAAGATAATTTTTTTTTTACATAGACAAAGCCCTCTGTAAAGTGTGGGCTGTACTTGTGAGAACAATTTTTTTTATTTCTTTGAGGCATGGGCTTCCAGGAATCCCTTTATTCGTCTACTGGAATCATTTCCAACCAATCCTAGGGCTCCAACTACAACACGGATTATTGATGTTCCCATATGCCACATTTTTGAGATTTCGATTTTAAGGTCCTTGTATTTTGACAGCTTTTTGAATTATCTTCAAAGATACATTTCAGTCTGCAGGGACTGCCATATCAATAAGGAGAAACTTTTTTTGTTTGGATGTCTGGGCGATTGGTTTATTATTATTATTATTATTATTATTATTATTATTATTATTATTATTATTATGAACCAACCATGAAGGAAAATCTTCTCGGTAATAATTACATTTACAAAATAGAAGTGTTATAGAGCTCAAAATATATAATAAAATAATTAAAGGAAAAATGTTCCTGGGAGTTATTGACAATAACTTTCTAAATATCAATCAAACTACAGAAAATATTTAGCACACATCGTTTAAAAAATAGCTATAGTTACTACAAAAACATACCACAAATGGTAAAAGAAAACACAATTGTAAAATAACCAGCCAACCATAAACTTATTAGACATACACCTGTAACTGCAGAACAAATTATGCGTACCGACGTGATGACAATTAGAATCTAAGTTAATATACAAAGCTGAATCTTGATTCAAAAGAAACCCATTCAAATATACGATTGTATATCAAAAGGATGGGCAATTTCTATACATCCTTATTTCTAATGATAAAGACCATATTTATAAATCACTTTTGGATATAAAGCATTTATTATATTGTTCAGCAGGCTACATGATCAATTCTAAAAGGAAGCTTTTTGTTTGCTGATGAAACCACATGTGCGTCGCTTTCTTGATTGGATATCCAACGCGCATAAACATTACAGTACCACAGATCATCAGGCGCGTTGGCTTGTGCATATCGATAGCTGATGCCCACGATCGCGGTGACTTGTACTAACGTTGCTGTAGCCAATCGTACGCTTTTCGTTGACTCGTGGTACCTGCTCCATACAGTGCCAACATCCGACGATGTATTTCCACAGACTTAACAGTAAGCGAGCAACGCCTTGTTCAAGAACAGTTCAATCGATGTGTGTAGCGTTCGTACTTCTAACATCGTTGCTCATTGACAGTCGACGAAATGCTTTGGGCTGCGAGCTACCCGTCATCACATACGCATACCTGGTGTCGCGTGTCAGCGTCTCCGCGTTGTTCTTTGCGTTATTTCAAAATTGCTTTTTGTTTCTGATTTACCGTCGTATAAACGTATTTTTTCCTAACAGCTATTTTATGTGTGGACATTTCATTTTGTAATTGAAGATGCACATAATTTTATTTAAAAATATTTATACACAGAGTAGCAACATTTTTTTTTATTTTTGGCGTCCAGTAAGCCATCGTTAAATGGAAGTATAAAATTTTAGAAGTAAATTGTAGGAGGGACTTATTCTCGAAGAGTACTTTAATAATTTTTCGTCTGTTTTTGTTTATCTTAATATTAAGCTATCATAGATATTTAAAAGTAACTATTTTTTTAAAAGTCTATAACGACAGTATAAAAAATTAATACTATTAAATTAAACAAATAAACATGTAAATATCAATGGTTGTAAGTACAGTTCCAAACTTGAACTGATTTTAAATAACGGCTGCGTAAAAATAAATATAACAGGAATTAAATTACTGCAGTATCGATATTATGAATATGACCACACATCTGAATCGGTAAAACGAATATCTTCTGATTCTGACAAAGGTTTTGGTTGGAGGAGTTTAATAAATGCTAATAAATATTAATCTAGAAAAATTCTTCCAGGAAAAAAAAAAACAAAAAAAAAAACTTCACTAATTTTTTTATGAGCGAAAGAGTCTCTTTAAATAATGACCTATTCTTCTTCCTCTACTTACACCCCACTTCATTGCGTTGGCGGTCATAGATCTTCACAATTTCCTTTACTTCGTTGCTTTTAATAAATGTTGTCTTTTTTTATCTCTCGTAATTCCCCTTCTACCATCCATTAACTTAAGTTATCTTGGTAGTTTATGCGTTGTTTCCATTTGTTCGGATTGCCTTCAAACTGTCCTGTGAGTATCAATCTTTCTAAACATCTATCCTCATTAGGAGCGTTATAAATCTCAACCATCTCTTCCTGGTGTTAATAATGAGTGTCCTTTTTCTTCCGTTTTCTCTAAAAGGTCGTCTTTGTTCACATAATCGGTAGATAAACATCGGTAGATTTCTGTTGCTTCATTTCATCTGCAACATCCTTCTCTGCTAGAACAAAAATGTATTTATATGTTTCTAACGACATTTTCAGAACATTCAAGAAAAATTGCCAGAGAAATCATCTTTCTAACCCAAGTATTTATTTTCTATAAAACTGTCTCATATAGTATTCAGTTCCCCCAGCAATAACAGCTTCTCTAGCAAGGCTACTTCCATAGATATCCTTACTGTACAGTCGCTCTATCACAGACGTGCCCTTGCCTGGTTATAAAGACAAACTACATCGGCATCCTGGGTAAGACGATGAACTGCGTCCAACACCAAGGCCTCTGATTGAGGAGCGTGGAACCGCCTCTTAATTGCTGGTGTTCCCCGGTCCCCCCTTACCCAGGGTGGTAGCACCTGTTAGGGTCTCAACTATGGGAAAATAATTAACCCTCAAACCGGGGCAAACACTATGAAAGTGTAAAAATATGTTTTAATACCAGATATACTTTGTAAAAAAAATATCACCAGAGATACATTATTTCGAGCAATATATTTTTGAAAAAAAAATTACCAGTAATACATTTTTGATGGAAAAAATATTACCAGCATTACATTTTTGAAGAAGATATTACCAGCAATAAAAATCTTGTCAGCATTAAATAAACTATTGAGGTTGATATGCCTTAAAGCAAACAAAACCAAATCAAACCAAACCTCACAGACGTGCCGTCCCCTCCCTCTGTCTTTTCTATAAATGATTTCACGGTAACTGATCAAACGAGCTACGTCACTAGTTCCCAAATTGCATGAATTTAAACGTGCTACTAGGTTGGCATCTCAGTCCCACCATTTCACTGCCGAAACGGTTAAATATATCCGTCTCTTATACTTCAATGGCTTTATGTCTTGCACTGTCGAACTCTCTGCTTTAATAGAGAGGAACCCGGACGAGGCTTTGCCGAAGGGCAAAGTTTCGTCCGGGGAGGTAGCCAGATCCCGAACCCGCTTATGCGGGTTCAAATGGGATATTTTTGGCCGAGCCTACGGGCTCGGAGTAATCCACGTTAAACTCGGCCTTGTGCCACATACATTCCTCGTGCGGGGTGGACTGTGAAATATAGAGTCGTAGAGCAGTCTCTGACTGTGTGTGACTTCTGTCGAACTCTCTGCGTTAGCAGAGAGGCACCCGGACGAAGCTTTGCCGAAGGGTAAGGTTTCGTCCGGGGAGGTAGACAGGACCTGAACCCGTCTAGGCGGGTTCAAACGGTATATTTTTGGCCGAGCCTAAGGGCTCGGAGAAACCCACTTTAAACTCGGCCTTGTGCCACATATATTCCTCCTGGGTGTGTGGGATATTAAATACCGAGTCGTATGTCAGTCGGTAAATTTTTATGTCACGGTGGGCATTTTGAAGAGAGAGGATGCGGTTTTATTCTGTATGGAGGATTGATTGGTGATGGACGAGTTTTTGTGGTGAATGTGCAAATTGTAACGAATGAATGGGTCGTAAATCGGATTAGCTAGGTATAAGGTAGTGATGACCAACTTCAAGCCCCCCCAACTTCTCCGCTTTTCGGCCTTGCGCCACAATTGTATTTTATATGCAATAAATATCGTCATAGGGTAGTCGGTTGGGTAGCGGAGAGCCAGTGTTAACCTACTGGTCGGACGTACACCTCTATCTGCTTATTACTAACACTTTTGTTTTGTGTATATCTTTTATTTCAATACACATTTTTAACCTAACTTCGTCTTCTGTATCTTTCTTTTTGGGCCCTAAACAGGCCACAACTAGTATAATGCGAACCCATACCTCTGAAACTAAAAACAGGAAATAAATCCCACCCTTCATTATAATGCGACCCCGTTATACAATCATCACTTTGTAATATTTTTAATACATCCTACGTATATTACACCAAAATATTTGATTTTTGACGATATTAAAGAATACAAATGAAACGGGTACTTAGACATTACGTGTTTCTACTCTCGGGTAACGTTTCAAATACATTTTCAGATTTTCAGGAGGACAGGCTAACTAGAACTACTCAGTAATATATTTTAAGATTGTAATCTATCATAGTTTTCTGTTTGATATGGGCTAATGAAAAACCACGGCGAAGCACCGGTTCCTGTACGATCACCGAGGTTAAACAACATCGAGACTGGTCAGTATCTAGATGGGTTACCGCTTGGGAATATCCGGTGTTGTGATCTTAGTCGTCCGGTTTGCGTAATGGATAATGCACCGGAATTGTAAGTCGGAGAGACGCGGTCAAAATCCACCTGGGTTCCTTATATTTATTTTAGCACAAAGAAAATTGTTAAAGTCATTATTCTACCTCGGTTCCCTCCACAATGGTTTAATTAGTAAATCATTATTATCTCAAAAAATGCAATTTAAAAATATATCTGGCTTTATTAATTATACTTAAGAGTGTTGGGAAGTTATACAAAACGATTCACTCAATCAAATCTCTGCTTCATATATATATATATATATGTGTGTGTGTGTGTGTGTGTGTGTATACACACATACACACATATACATATATATATGTGTAAGCAAATATATGGATATAGATCCGACAGTATGAAGAAAAATATGTTTTAAACGGAGCGCTGATCTTATAAAACTTTCAGTTATCTTTTTGGATAAGTCTCGTTCTTATGTACATCATCTTTGTCATGTTATATTGATAATGTTATATTTATGAATATGTCCTGAAGATGGTTTATTAGACCGAAACGTCCGACGTTGACATATTAACATTAAAACAGCATAATTGTATATAAGGATTTTTGTTTATTTTTTCCGTATGTATTTTTCTTCATATATATATATATATATATATATATATATATATATATACAAAAACTATGGAAATAAATACGTTTTATTAATAAAGGAGAGAGAAACAAATATTGCCGACATTAAGAATAATGACAAAATATATATATATCCGACATATCAAATATTGTATGTAAACAGTCATTATTAACCCCTACCTACATTAGGTTTTATTATCTATAGTGCTAACTGTATTTGCAAACATGCTGATTCAAATAATTTTTTAGCAGAGTAAAGATTTCTCAAATAGTGTACTTCTCTATAATACGACCACTCTTAATTTACATCCAAACTTTCTAGTATTATGTGCATGGAAATTGAATGACATTCAACTGTTATGATTAATAGTGAACAACAACATTATCAGTAAGGCGCGCGATGATATCTTTGTGATGAAAATGATATATGTAAACATAACAAAATCTGTTGATTACGTGCGTCATAGATATTTGCTACATCAATATTCCAGTGATGGCGGGTCGGGAAATGTTTAGGCAGTTATCAATTTCTTTTTCTCACCAAGCTTCATCACGACAAATTTCCAGTGTTTGCTGGCCTGGAAATTTTTACAAAGTTATCAAATTCTTTTTCTCAGCAAGCTTCACGAAGACAACTTTCCGTCGATGGCGGATCTGGAAATTTTAATCACTTATAAATTTATTTTTCTCAACAATCTTCACGAAGACAACTTCCCAGCGATGGTGGATCTGGTAATATTAAGACAGCTATGAGATTCTTTCTCTCAGCAAGCTTAATGAAGACAACATTCCTACAATGGTAAATCTGTAAATTTTTAGTCACTTATCAATTTATTTGTCTCGACAAGCTTCAAGAAAGACAACTTCCCATCGATGGCGAATCTGGAAATATTGAGGCAGTTATCAGATTCTTTCTCTCAGCAAGCTTCATGAAGACAACATTCCGGCAATGGCGGATCAGGAAATTTTTTAGCAGTTATCAGTTTATTTGTCTCAGCAAACATTTCCAAATCAAAGACGCTCGCCGCCTCGTAGCAGATTTCCCATTTGACCTACATTTAACCCTTCAATTACGGACGTAACTCACTTATAACATTCGACACCTCAAAAGATAAACTCGTCTCGTTTTATCATAACCGTTAAGTCTAGTAGTTTACTCCAGTTACAATGTTTACGCCAACTCTCAAAGAGACTTCGTGATCTTAATGTCCATTGTGTCTCGATTTCCCTCCAAAGATGAAGTATATTTTATTGTCATTCATTACTAAAAATGCTGAAAAGTAACTAATTCTTTATATATCCATGACAGAGTTGTTTTTCTGCTACATTGGAAACAGACAATCGTCTCTTTTTTCACTATCGCTTCAATTGTCACCTCATCAGGTGAAAGGATACTCAGTATCTATATTCTTAATCTTCACTTGCTGCCACCTTCTGATTAATTCATATCACACCCTTCATTTTTTTTTTAAACATTTTGACTGTCAAGCACAATCTGGAGTCGATATCTTGCCATTTAGTGTATGGTATTTATTAGAAAATATATATGATTGAAGAAATAATTATCATAAAGAAACCACATTTAGTTAAATGACACTGATTTAAAACCGACAAAATAAATGATTTAAGCAGCAATCAAATAGAACTATGATACTCTTTGGCTAACTCTAATGAATCCTTACGATTTTTGATGTGTATGCTTTCCTGTTTGTTCAAGGTGAGGTTTATAGCTAACGAGGCTTACTATTTACTATGCGTCTATTTTATTAACCAAGGGATTGAAGTATTTTGTAATTGTCCTTATTGTTTTCATTTATTCGTTCATGTAAAAAAAAATATGTAAAGACCACTGAAAAAAAACAGATATATAATCAATTTGAATCAAGATAGAGACAACAATAGCTTATTTCTTTTCAAGTTTGTTCGCAGAATCAACTAACAAATGACGTCATTAGTGTGGATTTATTTCTGGAGCACGTATACAAAATTTCGATCTGTAAAATTTCGAATAACATTTCATTTTTTTAGCAAGAGGAAAATATTCAAAATGAAGCGTAAGTGACTGTTTCTGAAAAGCCATTCTTCCTTTACTCTTGCAACGTTTTAAAGGATTGATGAATTGATCAAGTTTCTTCAAAGATTGCATCGTGATGAAAGAGGACAGCGAATATCAATGCACGATGAATAGGGTTGTTTGAAGTATTTGTATTGATCGCGATATCAACCTTTTTTTTTTCTTATGATTCAACCTCGAATTTATAAGAACAAGCTCAGAATTTCAATAAGAGTTCAGCGCCAGGACGACAAGACTTCTTTCCCACTGATGCCTCTCTCACTTTCTCACATACTCACACAACGCACAGACAAACAGACACACACACACACACATATATATATATATATATACACACACACACATATATATATATATATATATATATATATATATATATATGTTTGTGTATATATCCAAATCTCCATATGGATCTATATATTTACCGTCCTCTTCTCTCTCTATCTCTCTTTCTATACATCCATATATATATATATATATATATATATATGTGTGTGTGTGTGTGTGTGTTTGTGTGTGTGTGTTTGTGTGTGTGTGTGTGTGTGTGTGTGTGTGTGTGTGTTTATATTTCAGACTTTGATATTTCAGGAACATTTCCAATTAGATTTTATTTTATAATTCCATCTATCTATCTGTATAAGATATATATAAAAAAATATTTATCTCCGTCTCTCTGTCACTATCACTATATCTCTGTCTGTGTCCTATCTTACTATATATATATATATATATATATATATATATATATATATATATATATATATATATATAATACACTAACATCACAAAATTCCTGATCTTATATGGGAAATAATAAGAAAATACGAAAACATATCATGGAAATTATGGAAAACTACCTAGTACTGAACATAACACCAAAACTTTCAAATTTGGCCGATAAAATAAGTTTAATCACTATATATTACTCATATTATACTTATTTTATCAGCAAGTTTTGGTGTTATATTTATGTACTAGGGTAGTTTTCCTTAATTTCTATGATATGTGTTTTTGTATTTTTCTTATTTATTTCCCATATAAGATCAGAATGCGTTGTGATGTTAATGTAAAATTCAACACTTAAAGGCGACAGTCTGTTTCATGCTAGATGCAATCATCAGACCACGATATATATATATATATGTATATATATATATATATATATATATATATAGATAGATAGATAGATAGATAGATAGATAGATACACCTAGAGAGCCAGACAAACCTACCTAGGTTTCATCTAAACGGATCGTCAGAGAAAGTCGGCAAAGGAGGCAAGATGAAACGCATATTTATAGCCGAAATTGATTTGTTTATTGGCAAATCGAAAATTCGGGGTTTTTTCGTAACGAGTATAGTTATATATATATATATATATATATATATATATATATATATATATATATATATATATATATATATTCTTTTGATATATACTGTACATATGAGTTTATATAACATTGTTTCTATGGCAAACGAACAGATACACGAGGCCTTTTATTCATAATAATTAAGTCAGATGAGTATTAAAATTTCTTAATGTTGATCAAATCCAAACTTTTTTCTCCTGTATGCTTAATTTCTTTATAGGTAGCCACGTAAGGTAAATTTATTGGAACGAATGAAAATTAGATATAGTGATATATAAACAGTATGCATCAATAAGTCGGTATGGATATATAGAAACACACACATCATAATTGGCTAGTGCGCAAACTCAAAGAAACAACTCGCTAAGTAGATCTTGTTAGATTGTCGGCTGACTGTCTAACAAAATGGCTCGCGTTAAAAATTTCTATTTCCGAAATTATTTTTCTACCAACCACAACTACGGGGAAGCATTAAGAAAATTATAAGAAGTATGAATCTGATCACAAAATTCGTTGAATTACTTCTTTTTTATCGTACAAAAACTTAATGCTTTAAAACTGATATATATATATATATATATATATATATATATATATATATATATATATATATGGAAACACTCAGTTTCGTACGAAGAATATTTACTTGTTCATTCTCTCTTTACCAGACAAACAATAAGCTAATGTCATTTACTTTCATATTAAATGCATCTTCCTATTTATCCCTATGATAGAATGATTATTGGTCAGTTTTAAACATCAACAAATTATACATACGTTCTCCTCCAATTTATATCCATTTTGGGGGTGGAAAATGATTATGATATTTATCAATACAAAGAATAACGTAAAATATTAAAACTTTAAAAAGATTATCCTGATGTAGAATATTCATTGTCACATGTTAATTAATTTTTATATGAGCCAATGTTGAAACAGACAAAAAAAATTCTGTCTGGAAGAATATTGAAAACAGAAAACAGTTTCGAGCTGCCAAAAATTCACGAATATGTTTGTACCAAGTGAAGTCGAGTCTTGCAGCTGATCTCTCCGGTGGTCAATCTCTGAAGTTAATACTGCTTATAACTTTCAATACATCAGAAACCAAATCACGAGTTTTCTCCAGATACAATAGACGGACCATACTCTTAATAAGACTGAACGTTTTGAACGTCTTATGTGTTTCCAGCTGAAGTAAGATCTGAAGTGAAAATATTGTGTACATTCAACTGCGAATGGTGCTTGAACAATAATCGGCTCGTTCTTTCGACCCGGTATTTCCTGCTAGACTTTAGTTTGTAAAGCGTCTGATTAGGCTGAAAATGGAGTATTTCAGCCGTATTAGGGCCGGAGCTTGTCAATCTCCACATTTCAAACTTGAGTTCAATAATTATTCTGCTGTCCTGTGTACGAAGATTTATTTCCATCTGTGAAATTTAATTCTGTTGAAAGTCTATCGCAACTTTATTGTTATTCGCACTGAAAATGTCATAGTGTTATATGCCTTAGTTCCTAGTTCAGACCTTTCCATCTAGAACGCGCTTTGCACCTTCCAATAATTGAAGACACCTTCATTTCCTCCATCTTTCAATTGTGAAAAGAAAAGTTTCAATGAGACATAATTTTCCAAATCTTCACGTGGGGATGCTTCCATGATATCACTATCTTACTCTCATTAACATCTCTACCGTAAAATTCTACCTTGAGTGTCTCTCGAGACTTGTATTGGACGGAGTTTTGTTTAAAAGGAAAAATGAACATATATGCAATATATGAACTCTGGACAAATATTAGAGAGACTGGGTTTCTTATAACAGTAAATAGATTGGACGTGTGGGTGGTGTAAGGAAACAGCTTGGAATTATAAATCGGAAAGCCAAGTTCCAATTCCAGTTGGGTTCGTTATATTCACTTAGGCCCAAACTGACTTTGGAAATGTATTAATCCATCTCCACCCAGCTATGGGTTGACCAGTAGCGCCGAAGTTTGGCAAAAAGGTAAGTAGAAGGAACATTTCTTAATTCATAAAACTGGATCGATAGAATTAGCAAAGGGTGGAAACAGTGACAGAACAACTCTTCCTAAGAGACAGCGTGTGGGCCTGGGGTCAATCACTTCACCCTTCGGAGCACTTCGATTCCAGAAACCTCACCAAGAGGTTCTTATATGCCAGGAGGCACCAAATAGATAACAATAAAACATTCTTTAGTGGAACGCATCCCGAGAGAAGCAAGAAGACTACCGGCCCACTTTCGCATTTATATATTTTCTGCGATGTAAATTCACCAGACAATGAGAAAAAATTATTGACCGTTGCATATCTTAACCCACGCACTTTGGCCTTCGTAGCAGATTTTCGAAAGCAGCCAACAAAACAAGAATCGATGAATTCGTTAACAATCTCGCTGCTTCCAGTCTTCCGATAAACAAACAAGAATATTTTGGCATGATGATAAACATATCGCAAAAACAATAATGGTAAAACCATGCAGTCAGTTACCATGAAACTGAAAACAAAGATTTTCTAATTTAAATTATCGTAGTTGTGCTGATTCAAGTTGGTAAATTAATTTGTATTAAGTAAATTCTTCATAGTGTTTCCTGTTTTAATAAAATTTACAGAGCTCTCCGGCGAGTGTAGCGAGTTGGAGCAAAAATGAAATTAAAATACTCGTACATAAAACTATAGACAGAGGACAATCCACTGAGGATGGTGGAAGAGCTTAAAGTATGATTTCGCAAGACAAAAATGGAAGTTAAAACTAGAGTTTATCCCGGAAAACGATACATATAATATTCTCGTGCGGGTTGGTTTTTGATTATAACAACTAACGTATTTCCGTACACATTATACAAATTATGTTTAAATATTACAACGAAACATTCTTAAGAGAATCATACCGCTTACCCACATTCTCTGTACGTAGAACGCTGGCCGCTAGGGAATACCACGTGATGTACGCATTGATGTGGGGGAGGGCATCGATAACGAATGATAAATCGGAGAGACGAGTTCGAATTTCAGTCGTTGCATTCACTTACGCACGAATACCACTGGGCAATGTATGAATCCATTTCTAATCGGACAAGTCATGGTCTGACTGGATCCTATAGCATTCCTTCTCTACCAGTTTGCCACAAAAAGTACATGCAGTCTACTGTGCATAAACTCCTACCAAGTCATTCATGAATTGAAAGGAGACATGATCACACAAGCGGTCATCATGCATGACATGTAAAGAAGAAATATTTTTTCTATATATTTCCAGTGAAGAGCGAACACGATCGATTCACATACTTTTTTCTTCTCACTAAGTATTCTAGAATTATTATTATTATTATTATTATTATTATGAAGTGTGTGAGACGCAATGAACCAGTCCTACGATATGGATCAGAAACATTATCTGTTCGTCTTGAAAGACAACTGGATGCAGAATCTATAAATCTACTTAAAAAAAATATCCAGAACATCAGTTGGAGATCCCATGCAACGCTTAACCCTATCTAAGGAGTCATGACGGTGTACGAATATACGAAGCCAAATATACAAAGGATGCCATCAAGTTTAATAACTATATGTACATTATTCACAGTCTCATGTATGCTATATGGTAACAGGTTTTGGTAGAAGCAATTTATAGGCTAGGTCTCTATTATTATTATTGATAGAAGCAATGTATAGCAAGCTCTATAAGTGATTGATTCGTTTTTTACAACTTATCGACAGGTAATAAAAAGCAGCCAGAAATTAAATCTAGATTGTAACATTTTTCTGAAGAAAATGATGGTTAAGTGATACAGAAGTTACTATTTAACCCATGACTGGGGGAGAAGAGGTGCATTCATACCTTTTCCCAAAGGCAAGTTCAATGTTCCACGTATTTCTCTCTACAACATGGAGTTAAAAAAAAAACTACTTTTGAAACCTCGACAGAGCATTCGGTACCCTCCAAATACCTGACTGACGTTACCTTTGCCGATGATCTTTCATTAGTTTTTCAATGTATCAATGATGCAGAATTCTTGCTGCAATCATTCGAGAAAGCGGTGAAGTAAGTCTCTATTGCAACGAGAGTAAGACAGAATACATCACAACACACCTGAACCATCCGAGTTGAAATCACTCAGTATTACTTTCACCAAAAAGTGCTGGGCATTTTAAATACATTGGATTTCATGACATAGATTCCTAAGAGGACTTCAACATCTGCAAAACTCTTGCATGGGATGCATGTAACAAACGCATCCCATGTAATGATTTATTTCTCGGAACTTTCATCCTCCTTAAAAATGCAAATGTTTTCGAACACTGATTGAACCAGTCCTACGATATGGATCAGAAACATTATCTGTTCGTCTTGAAAGACAACTGGATGCAGAATCTATAAATCTACTTAAAAAAATATCCAGAACATCAGTTGGCGATCCCATGCAACGCTTAACCCTATCTAAGGAGGACTGGGACTAAACTCTCTTAAGCTGAAAGACGGCAACATTTTGCCGGCCACTACCATCGAGTAGACCTTTAAGTGTTTTCTCACGAAAATTGACTTTCCTAGCCACCTTAGCTTGGGAATCAGAGTTGGATATTAGGGATCTGGGAACAACAATAGAAGACCACCTAGCGTGGAAAAACAAAAACCTTCGCGACCTTGGTTATAACTCACTCAAAAAAAAAAAAAAATCCTACTCATCAACAACGCGTCATTTCCTAGGTCTCTTGACCAACGGGATATGGTTAGGTATCCTATTAGAGCCCGCACTGTAGAGTAATGAAGAGCGGCTCGGATTGAAGAACCGGAGAGCCGAGTTCGAATTCCCGTCGAATCCATTACATTCACTTACATGCTAATAACCTTGGAAAAGGTATGAATCCTAACCTTACCCAAACCACTATGGACAGACCGGGTTCTATACGCATGGATGGCCACTGGTCTACCGCAGAAAGAAATACCGCAGAAAGAATTACCACAGAAAGAAATGACAACCTACCACAGGAAAAAAAAATCTGCCTCGTCAGTCATATATCGAAAGGTACATGATCCTCTTAGTGTGTATCACGCATGTCACATAACTGACTGATGCACTTAGTGAATCTCTGTTTTCTATATGAATATTTAATGTGACCCGACTTAACAGGATAAATCATATATCATATATGTTAACACTCCCCATCAATTAATACTAAAAACCATAAAACCCATGTTTGCTGTAGCATCCGTGCCACCAGCTGACAGAGATGACGCATTTTTTATTTTGAGCCTTGAAGGTTGTGAAGTATACGAGCTATCAAAGCAATGCAATCTTCTGTAACGGTTCAATTTTCATTTAATAACTCCTGGACTTCACTAATTATGTTAACCAGGGCACCAGCAGCAACGAGAATGACATCCAATCTATTCCCTGGATAGACTTTAAATTATCATAGTTTTTCATGTTTTTTCTTGGTCGATTAATTTGCCTTTTCCGGGACATGCACTATCTGTAATGATGCATGCTCTTCGCCCTCTTCTACCGTAATATTTGGCTTTCAGTGCAAGAATTCATAACCCCACATTTTTATAATTATTATTATTTATATTTTATTTCCTTTGATTTCTTGCGTATATACATTTCATTCCGGTTCCAGCCCAAATGCCTAACATCGAAAAAGGCGTCATGGCATTTTCCACTGACCAATTAAAAACAGACACTCACATATTTCACATAGATAAAACCCTTCATAAGGCGTAGACTCTACTCGTGAGAACATTCTTCATATTCAATTAAGGAATGGGCTTCCAGGAATCCCTTTAATAGATCTACTTGAATCTTTTCGAACCAATCCGAGGGTTGCAACTACAACAGAAGTTGTTGATGCTTCCAGGAACCACATTTATGAGATTTCGATTTCAGGGTCCTTGTATTTTGATAGCTTTTTGAAGATCTTCAATGATAAATTGCATCCTGCAAGGACTAACCTAACAATAAGAAGGCAATTTTTTTGATTGTCATACCTAATAACAATTATTATTATTATTATTATTATTATTATTATTATTCAGTTATGATGTTATAGTCCCACGTGATATTAAAGATACAGCGAAAGAAGCTCTTTCAAATTTTCAATAATGAAACGGATGTATTCCATTTGACGCAGGTCGTCAAGTTTCCGTAGGAATGCGTATAGACAAGTCAATAACTAGTCATCCACTTCCGCATACGCATCCCATGTTGTGTTGGGTGTGCGTAACTCGAAGAATCGAATTACGATTTTTGATGTTCAGAGATTATAGTTAAAGTTCTACTTTCATGTAAGCGTTGTCTGTTTGCTTATGCTCGCTAAAGCTGTGGAACGTATAGGCGTATTCAACCATGAAACACAGGTTCAAAGCTTGGCATCATATATCTTTACAATAAATTAAAACTCTCGCACGTCATCAGTGTTTGTATTGAACTTTTACGTTGAAAATATTACTATCTCGTTTTACTATTCTTCTTGCAATATAGAAACGATGCGCAGATCATGCAGGATAACTCCCGCCTAATGTTGCTCGCCGAACTCAACGTTCTCTGTACGGTTCTACAACTTTGATTAGTAAGGTCACCAGACAGGTCTCGCATATAACCAGTGAGCGTCACAATAATTTGACATTCCATCAGTCTATAACTACCTGCAACTTTTATTTAAATTTTTTGAGGCAGGGCAAATATATCACATGAAGCTATATTCTACCTATAAGCTGTATACATAGGAGACTGCAGTCAACTGGTAAATCCCAGTTAGGTTATATTACACTAGTATATAATTTGAAAGTTCCCATAAAGCCACTATACTGGAAATGCTTCTCATATTGATATGTTTATGTTATTATTTACTTTAGTCGACCCAGTACTTTCTGAGGGACTGTTCGGTTGTACTCTCTTCCTTCGCCGAAGGGTGGAGTCTCCTTCGGGGAGGTAAAACCGGCCATGAACCCATTTATACGGGTTGAATGGGCATATTTTTGACCGATCCCACGGGCTCGGAATGCCCACGTTAAAAAGGCCTTGTGTCACATGACATCCTCATGGGGGTGGGGGTGACTCAATATCGTTATTATTTACTTTATCCGATGTACATTTCCTCAAAATTTAATCCTCAATAAACTGCATCACACATGTTTAACAGTCATATAAATATAATATTTTTGTATAAAATATCTAATACATTTATCTTCCTACGCAGTCGAGTTTTTTTAAATTCATTCTACATATGACGTTACGGATACGTTCCCGTATTTATTTGAATTTGGTACTCCAAAATTTGATAGGATGTAGCCAACTAAAATATTGTCGACCGTCCTGAAAAGATTATGTACTTGATACATGGGCCCAACGAAAACATCAACTTTGGACAGCATATATAAAAAAAAAAAATAATTTGGATGTACAAAATTTATTAGGAAACTGCAATAAAAAATATGAAAGCAAAAGACTCAGTTGGCTGTAATTCAAAAAGCATGTTTAAATAAATTTTCGGAGCCGAAAAATTTTTTTTTAGAATCGAACATAGGTAAGATTTTTTTTTTTTTAAATCTTTTCACTCCAAGCAAGGGGATTATGCTGCTAAGGTCTAATTCGTTACTGAGAGTGACAGATAATCAGATGTTATTGAGGAATAAGGAGAATAAGAAAACATTAATCAGAAAAACAAAATATTGCGATTTATGTTGCAGTTATAGCTTTGTAATACCGATGGATTAAAGGCTAGCGACTCGAACTGAAGGATCAGAGAGCCGAGTTCGAATTCAAGTCGAATCCATTACATTCATTTACGTGCTAATACCCTGGGGAAAAGTATGAATCCTCTTCTTCTCCTCCCCAGCTATGACCGGACTATATGACAACTGGTCCACCGCCGAAAGGAATGGTGGAAAAAGAATCTGCCTCGTCAGTCATGTATCGAAAGATACATGATTCACCTAAGCGTGTATTACGCATGGCACATAACAGACTGATGGTATTCTTTATGCGTACAAGTGGCTTCTTTTCATAACTGATAGAATATCATATGGGAAAAGGAAGCAAAGAAACGACAGAGGGAAGTCACATCACGACAGTGAGAAAGCACTATAAGTACTAATGAATATCTTTGTTTTCATTATATATATATATAACTTGGCTTTCCGATTCCTAAATCCGTGTCGCTATTCACTTCTCCACCGTGCCTCCTCTCTCTCTCTCTCTCTCTCTCTCTATATATATATATATATATATATATATATATATATAATCTTTCTTTTCAGAGAACGATTCGTTCCAATTTTAATAACATTCTGACTTAAATTTATCAGAGATATCTTTCAATTCGCCCCAACTGAAGAAGGTATAAATATTTATTATTGAGTTATAAACTTGATGAAAAGCTTTTTTTTTCTGTGTCCTTCTGTCACTGAAGAATAGCACAGAGCTTTGTTCTTATCTTCCATTGCCATCAAGCTTTATTGAAACGTCATTAAATATGTTACTTATTTATGATTAGTGTACGCCAGCATTCTGACTGTTGTCAATTCCGCTGGTAATAAATTGAACAATATCGACCTTGAACCTTTACAATGAATTCCTCATGGGAATTAGTGTTGGATATATAGTCATTAAATATTAATTCCAAAAACTGCAACTTTGTCGATTGCTTATATAGCAAAATAAGTTTGTTGAAGAAGACAACTATCAAATGAAAGTTTTATGAAAATTATAGGATTATAAAAACGAATGAAAGGCGAAATTTTCTTGTTTCTTTCACAATAAACATGCAAATTTTATACAGAATATAAAAGTAGACATGAGGTGAGGTAGACTTTATTATCTTTTGTGATCTTTCGTTGAATTTATATTTCTTAGCGCACGTTGCCTTTAGTAATAAATGTTTAGTTGTATAATACTGATCTCGTAGTAATTGAGAGTGGCTCGGATTGAGGAATCGAAGAGCCGATTTCGAATTCCAAGCGAATCCATTACACTCACTTAAGTGCTAATACCCTTAGGAAAGGTATGAATACTCTTCTACTCCACCCAGCTATGGGTAAATAGCAGGGCAGACAGGTTTCTATAGCCATGGATGGTAACTGGTCTATCGCAGAAAGAAATGGTAAACTACTGCGGTAAAAATCTGCCTAGTCAGTTCTGTATCGAAGGATACATGATCGCCTAAGCTTGTATCAGTTATGGCACCTAACTGATTGATGCTATTCTTTATTCGTACAAGTGGCTTCTTTTCTGGACATAATAAACGTAAAATTATCTAAAGCTTAGTTGGATTCGAGAATATTCGTCTAAACTGTTGCTCTTGTAAGTATTTCTTTTTTATCGGCGGCATCAACACATATTCGAGTATCAGGATCGTCATCTTCTGTCCCTATTTTATTTCTCGCCCCTAATAGCGATGGCGGGGATAGCTGCAAAGACCCAGCTTACTCCTGAAGTGGCATGAGCTTTATTCAAGTAGTTGTGTGGTGGTGCACACGGCTAGGCGTGTCGGGCTCTCCTGACAGCATTCTATGTAGTTCTTCCAGATACATTTTAAAATTAAGACATTCAAACCATGTGTTATTTTAACAGGCTTCGATATTTAAAAGAAAAATATACTGTGTCCTTTCAAGACGTAGGCAATCAAGACAAATTTGAACTGCCATTCTTTCTTGTGATTGTCCGTTGGCTTATCGCTAGATTGAAATACATATTTCACTAGCCCTTAGGCTAGTTTCCACCAAAAAAGGGGGCATATACACTGCTATTTAAACAAGAGATGTTGAGGGGATGAGAAGATGCATATGAGTGCCTATGCTCAGGATAACATTGTGAAAGTGAAAACAAGAAATAGGCAGAAATTGAAATCTAATTGTCGTTTCTATTTTCCGAGTTGGTAACCTTTACATTACCCGTAGGTGCAGATTCGACTAACTGTGCTTAATTTGAAAATAAAGTATAATTTCGTAATAATAATAAATTTATATATTTATATATTATATATATATATATATATATATATATATATATATATATATATATATATATAAAATTTCTTCGATTTAACCAGTAGAGAAGACAATATTTATGAATAAAAATGACAATAGGAAAACTAGTAATTGCTGACGCGTTTCGTCCAATGTGACTTTATCAATTACTAGTTTTCCTATTGTCATTCTATCATATCATATATATATATATATATATATATATATATATATATATATATATATATATATATATATATATATATATATATATTCTAGGATCATTTTCAAATTATTCAACGTGATTTTTCGTCTTCGAGGCTTCTGTCTTGATTAACAAGGTGCCTCACAAGTTACGCGCACGATTTCATTTTTAAGTCTTTTTTTCCCTTGTCGTAGTGTCTTTAATGAAACTCAATTGTCTTTTCATATATTCAGTTTAATTCTGCTACGTGCCTTATTCATCAGAATTCAAATAAGATTTTTTTTATATATATGGCTAATTAGGCAGATTGCCTGAATGGGATTCGTATTCGTTTACACCTCACATCTTATAAGTTGATCTTGTGATATACTGTAAGAGTCGTATATTTTATTTGGTTGACCAAAAGTTCATTTGTAAATGTTCTCTTTAATAAAGAGAAAACTCACTTTGCGGACAACGAAATATTTATTATTTCTGTACTCTTGTAAATGACAAAATAATCTAAAGCTGCCCGAATCACTGTACTAATTCCATCTGGTTCTGCTACTTTATTCACATTCTATTTGACCACTGCTGATTGCAGACTTTAATATGTTTGCTTCTTCCATATTTTTTGGTATTGACTGTTTTCATCTTTCATCGTGGAAGAGTTCTCCGAAGTATTAGCTCCATCTTTCAAGTATTTGCTTTTTTCTGTTATCAGCTTTTCCCTATATGTGTAAGTATTTTCTCCTCTTATTAATGTTATCTGCCTGTGAGGCTCATTTTCTCTATTTCAGCACAATTTTCGTTGGGCCAGGCCTTTTTTGCCTGTCTGCATTTTTTTTCCAATTTTCTATGCGTAACCACTTATATCCTGTAGAATAACTTGGAATTCTTCGGTGTTTCTTTTTGATCATGTCGAGCAATTCTGCTGCCAACCATTCCGCTTTTCATGACTAGTTTTCTTTAGAATGATGAAGATATTTCTAAAGATTATCTTAATGGATCTCACTTCGAATTTCTATTTCCGTTTAACTCGTTTTATCTACTTTTAATGCTATCAGTATAATATGACACTATTAGTTACTGGTAATCATAAGAAAGTTTTCTTTGAATAGAAGGAAGGATATACTGGCAGACCCCTGATAAATAAGTAAAGTTAATGAATAAACCTCATGGGAAAAATTGAAAATTTTAATTCTCATGTAGGCAGCCATCTGAATTGTGTGTAGAGGTATGGAACAATGAAACACATACGGTTGACGTTGATTTGAACTGCGACAGGCCAAATGTCACACACAGCTAAAAATACGAGCTCTGAATGTGAAACTTTATTTCCCTAAACGACGAACTTAGAATTAATCGTTCCTGGTCGGAGGGTGAGTGAGGTAGTAGGCACAGATGAGTCACGAAGGAAGGAGGAGAAGCCACCCACGTCCACTGAGGAGGATTAGGGGTAGATGATAATAGGAGCAAGTTGAAGATATGAGGCGGAGTAATGCCTGTAACCATCACCCGTGGAAAAAGGGAATTCCCACTAATTATGAAGTAATTTACCTAAGACAATGAAGATAACAGGAGGAGGAAATAACAATTTCTCTAACTGCGCCGTGCCCCACGCCGGTTTAGGTGAACGTCCATAAATACGAATGGACGAAGAGAGATCACCGAGAGTCTTCATTCCAGCCAACGGACGCGATTTAACCTACGTAATAATCTGCGGACGAGAAACTCCGACATCAGCCTTGTACCGAAATTTAACAGATCAATAAAACACACTTTACCAAGTCAACAAAGTGTCACATTCATTTTAGAAGCGGGTTGTGCTGATAAATTTAACATTAATAAACCAATTACTGTACGCAGGACATGACATAAAAATAGTATTTATTTGTTTTTTAATTTAGTCGAGTGTTATTTTCGTTCTTTGTACCTTCGCTTTTCTTGGGCCAGCCCAATACGAAGCTACCTGACGACGATTCGATCTTGGCCGATTTTTTCATGCTTCTACGGCAGTTTTCATGTAGTTTGCGGCTATTTTCTACTGACCAGAGTGAGAGCCTATAACTTGCTACCACGAATAGGCAGGAAGATTCTATTGGCCAGCGTGAGAGTCAACAGCTGACTGATACGAATGCTAACTAGCATGCTAGCATGCAAAAAAAATAATCGATAGCTGCATTCGTCACAAGTGGGAAAAATTTAAATCTGCATGGCACTTTACTCTAATTGGCTCATTCGCTTGCTTAAACTCAACGTTGATTCTGATTCCGCAGAACTGGATTGGGTGTGAAAAGTATTTGTTGTTAACATTCTTTTTTCATTCGGTTTTTCTAGTTATGACTCCTTTCTTAAAGTTGATCGTTTTGTGTTCATTTTGTTTAGTTCTTTTTTCGTAACTGATTTAATGTTTAGTATAGAGCTTAGAAAAAATTCACAGTGTGAGATTGGCAAAAAGTAAGGCATGTAGTAACATCAGCAAGGCAAACGGCACACCTTTAAAGACAAAGAAGGGCAAAAATATTTTAAGTCAAGTGATAGCGATTGCTGTATGAGTCGTACTATTTTCGAATCAAGCACGGGCAACGCCGGGCCATGCTGCTAGTTCAAAATAAATACATTCCATTGAATATTCAAAACTGTGAATCCCATGCATGCAACACATGATTGTATTTTTAGAAGACACTTACAAACTTTTTTTTAAAATGAATCTTAATGAATGTCCATACATTTATTCTAACGAAAATATAAATGCCGTCTTGAGTTTTCATACTACATGGAACTTATAAAATAAATGTTTTTATTCCAATAAACATTCCTCCGGTAATTTTTATATAAGTTTAATAAACGTTGTACAAAATAATAGTGCCGTGGGAAAATCATTTTAAAACATAAGCACCGAACCGCTGACGGAGGAATTTAATGAAAAAACATAATCGTGCTAGCATTTTTATGTGATACAAAAGATTATTCTTATTAAATTATTTATAGTAGATTAATCATAAGTGATCTACATCTTACGTCAGACAAAATTGATCAAAATAGGATGAAAATAAAAAGATGTCTAAACTCTATTAATTTTAGTATTTTATGTGCAGTGGTACTTCTAGACGTGGGCGATCATGGCTCTCCACAACTTCCAATCGATTTTTTTTAACTCACAGTAATATACAGTATTATCTACTCGGTCTTATTTCAATAATATCATGAATCAGTTAAAGATAAGAAAGTGATGTTTCCAGTCATACCGGTGTGATTTTTTGTTTTATAATTTAGAAAATAAGGACGCTTTGTCAATAAAATTAACGATGGTAGTTCTTTATATATAATTTTAATAAACGTGGAACAAAATAACAGTACCGCAGAGTACATTATTTAAAAAAAATATTAAGCATACTATACCAAATAAGCTACATGCCGGGGAAAATTTATAAAACAATCAGGCTGGTACATTTATATTCGATAGACAAGCGTATGAAATAATGATATGAAAAGATAACGATGTTTGAAGTAAATGGAGAAAAATTAAGTTAAATGACAAACATTTTTATTTCTTTACATATCTGAAAATATTTTTTGTATTCTCAGCGGTAAATGGATCTGAGAAAATCCGGGCTTTGGATAGCATTCAAGGATTTTCAAAAAATATTAATTTGAAAGAAAGCATAGTAGTTAGAAAAGAAAAAGACGATCGTGTTCCTTGAATGAAGAGGTTTGTATTTTCAAGTTAATTTTGAAATATAAAACTATTTGTCAACAGCTTTCAAAATTCCCGAAAAGATTAACGCAATTGAAAAATAAAACAATTAAGAAAACCAATCAATCCTCTAATAAACTTTTCAGAATAAAAATCGGGCAAGGTTTATTCCTTTGATAAAAATCTTAAATTTCGAAAGCAGGATTAAGTATTAATTCCCGGATTAAAAGCTTCAGCTTGTTTTTTTAACTTATTTTTCTTCTTTTAATGGCTCCGCACAAAATGTCTTGCAGTGTCTATCATTATAGTATTAGCGAAAACACTTTTTTGCCTTCCATCAGCCTGTCTGCTACTCATCTTCAGGAAAATAACTCATTGCGCCTTTTCAATATGACGCTATCCAGTTACAAGTAGTGAACGACTATATTGAATCAGTTTCTAGATCTGTCGCTGGGAAATTTGGTGATATCAATACGTCGAGTTAGACAACTTTTCCTGTATATATATATATATATATATATATATATATATATATATATATATATATATATATATATATATATATATATCTGCCATTCACCGTACATCGAATACTGTTCTGTGGTGCTTCTACTATATATCAAGAGATGCTTGACAAACTCCAAAGAAGAATCTGTAACATCTTTGACTTGTCCTGATGTTTCCGCCACGTTCACATTTAAATCGCTTGTACTGTAACTTCTCTGTACCCTTTTCGCTAAATATTTTCAAGTTTGGTTTGGTTTGGTTTGGTTTGGTTTGGTTTGGTTTACGGCATATCTACCTCAATGGGTTATTTAATGCCGACAAAACTTCTATTGCTGGTAATATTTTGTTTTGTAAAAAATCTATTTATGCTAATATTTTTCTTTCAAAAATGTATAGCTGGTATTTATTTTTTCAAAAATGTAATGCTAGTAATATTTATCTTTTAAACAAATTATTGTCAATATTTTTTTTTTTTAAATGTATTGCTTGTAATAATTATTTTTTCTTCAAAAATCTATTGCTAGTAGTAGTTGTTTTACAAAGTATTTCTGATATTAAAACCTATTTTTACACTTTCATAGTGGGTTTACCCCAGTTTAGGATTTAACTATTTGCCCATAACTGGGACCCTAACAGATATTTCCACCCCGGGGCAGCGTGGACCTGGGAACATCAGCAAATAAGAGGTGCTTCCACGCTCCTCAAAACCACCTGATCAGAGGCCTTGCCGCTGGACGTCGTTTACCCAGGACGCAAATATTTTTAAGATAATTGCTCCGATGAGCTTTTCTTTTTTGGACTTCGAATTCAAGAATTAAAGCGTATTACTGGATTGGTAGCTAGGTGTCATTATTTTACCATTCATATTGATAAAAACTCTATTCTAACAGTTTTTCTCTCACACTTCTCACTTGTGATACTCTCCTCCGGTTTTTTTATTTCTTATCAACACCGATCTTCAAATGTATTAATGCAAAGTTGGCTGTGCGTATAGGGGCAATATATATTGGATCAGAATTCGAAATTCGGAGAAGCGAGATCGAATTAATATGCAGACTCAAACGTCATTTACTGTCTCTTTTAAAAATGTTCTTATTTTTTGGTCCCTTCTGCAAATTAATGTCTTCACTGGTGCTTCCTCTCTCGGTAACCCTTGCTAATTAAAAGCAATATTGCCTAGTATATATATATATATATATATATATATATATATATATATATATATATATATATATATATATATATATTGTATTTAGGCAGCATCTTTTCATTCATACACGTTTCATTTAATAATATAGACAAGTGTTGTCTGTTTATTTAATGTAAATTTTTTTCGTAACGTTTGATAATTTTAATAACATTATCGTTGAACGAAGAAAGAAATTCACAATATTGATCCATATTTTTTAATTTAATACAATCTAAGCTTTCGGCTTACATAAGCCATTATCAAAGATGCCAATTACAACATAATATACGGACAAGACAGTGATGATAGTCTGTCATTGTTTACATAGATGATTTCTAAGCAACGATAAACACGTGCATATGAGACGCTACGTCTATTTATTTTATGTAAATTTTTTCTTAACGTCTGATAAGTTTAATAACATCAGACGTTACGAAAAATTTAAAATAAATAGACAACACTTGTCTATATTATTTAATGAAACGTGTATGAATAAAAGATATATATATAAATTACATATCCAGCAGCCCATACTATCAATGTGTGTAGCCTTGTTAAAGGCAAATTGAAATAGCAAAAGAAAAAATTCAACCTTAAAGATGAGGACATTTACGAAAAAATAAGGAAATAACTACACCGGAAAACTAAAATTTAGACGTCAAGATGCGCCGACGCGATTCGTCATATTATTTAATGAAACTTTATATATATATATATATATATATATATATATATTTTTAAATGTTTTATATATATATATATATTAAATTATAATATAAAGAAAATATATATCTCTTGTGTTTGTTAAACTTCTCAGAATATTGGTTTAAAAAAAAAAAGACAAATTTTTTTAGTTTTTTTTCCCTTTATCAAGATTTTAAAATTGTTTTAGTTAAATTAAATATTGTTTACACATATTGTTAAATTTCTTTGAATAATTCTGAAGTTAAGATAAGGTGGATAAACAGAAAACAATTCGAAAATATATTCCTTAGTCATTGCCTAAGCGTTTCGTCTATACGACTTTATCAAGATTTATTCTGAGAAATTTAAGAATATATCAACATGGAAAACTAAAACAAATTCTTAGTTAAAAACAAACAAACATGTTACCAATATCCAGAAAAAGGCTTACATATAAGCGTTGCCTTTATAATTTAAATTTAACGTAAGTAAAAACATTTCGATTTTCTACTTGCTTTGATAAAGTCGGATTGAAGAAGTCGGATTGAAGAAGCGTGTCGGCAGTGACCAAGTACTATGTTTTTGTTTTCTTTTTATTCATATATATATATATATATATATATATATATAATTACAGCAAGATTTGCAGCAAGATTTAAGAAAATACTATTTTGGAGTCAAATTGATTTGTTACGGGTTAATTTTAAATTATTTTTGTTTGATTTCCTTTTCGATATTTTATAGGTGAATAAAAATTGCGACATGAAAATAGTCTTGTTCTAATAACAAACTACAAATATTTGTTTATATCTAAACATTAAAGTTCACTCTAAAAGTACAGCCTCGAATTTCAGCGAGAAAATTCATATCATTATACAAATTTTTTGTAAAGTCTGGAGAGTTTCAACTATATTTTAGTTTGTTTTTTTTTTCTCTTTTTAGCGTAAAAGATTATATTTGTTATTAAATCTTGCATTACAGCCACTACTCACTTAACGACCGAATTCCGTTCTAACGAAGTCGTCTCTAGATGCTGGTTTCTGCTTGAAGTCTATTTCATGCATTATATTTAACTATTCATAAGTCCGAGGTTGTTAAAAAATTGTTTTGTTAACTGAGGCGTAGCGGTACTTGTTAAAAAACAAAACAGCAAATAAAACAAATAAAAATAAATGCAAATTCAATTTGAAAACGAAACTATATTTACGCAGTTAGCATTTGAAGGCATCATGCCGTAACCCTGATCCAAATACTCTTAATGAAATAAAAAAAATAATCTGCTGACTGTATCGCCGGTAAGCAAGCTCGAGTCATTTATTTTACAATAAATCGTTTAAAGTCGGAAGCATTTCAATAATCTTAATTTTAATGTCAAGGACAATTGAATTAGAAACTATTTATAAGTCTAGAAACGGAAATCTCAATTTAATTCTTTTTGTTCGTCTAAAGAAAATGGTAAATATAATGAAAGATTTTTTTCTTTTTTTTTTTTGATCTGAATGAAAATCAGCTACAGGTTTGCATACCTTGAGTTCTCTACGAATAACTGAATGTATTTAGTGAAATGCAGCATATGTAATAAAATAATTATGGCTGAACGGACAGAGAAAGCTTAACTTGCCTCATCCAGCATAAACCTTCATCCAGTAATTGTCTAAGACAAAAACATTTAAATCTCTCTATGTTCTTTGTGTCTTCCGTTTAAAAACACACCAACTGATGTCTTCTAATGATTTGCGTATTTGGAATTTGATTACATTTTTTTTTATTCATATTTTTAAATTTCATTTTTATCTATTTTAGTTCCATACCCCTAGCAGATAATATTTACTCTGTGATGGCGGAATCGAAATTACTTGTTTGGTTGCGATGCGAATGCGATAAATGAAATCAGTTTATGGCCTCGCATCACCTCAATTCTACAAGCTTGGTTTCAAAAAGTCATGAATCAATAATGACATTTCATTCTGTTTGTGAAAATGCCATTGCTTCTTTCATTATCGGAGACATGAACAAAACACCAGCTCGCCAAATAAGCAGTTTTTCAGTTGAGTCCTATATTTACGGTTACTCGATGGCTGTGATAAACAAGATGGAAATTATATATAAAAAAGAGAAGAAAAGAAAAAAGTCTACTTTTTCCTTTTTAAATGGGTCCGGCTTTCAAGAAAACAAGAGCTGAAAACGCATCGAGCTACTTTTTTTTTTTTGTCGGTACATTGTTAGATGCATTCAAGGGAATTTAACCTGCATCACGAAGAGAACAATCTCAATAAGAATGCAACTGATTAGTTTAGCTTTCAAAATGGCATCTTCTAGAGATAAAATTAGGCTAAAGTAAAATATACGCCATTTATCAGCATGTATATATTATTTTACAGAGCTTAGTCAATGCCCCAGAAATATATATATATATATATATATATATATATATATATATATATATATATATATATATATATATATATATATATATATATATAATATATATATATATATATATATATATATATATATATATATATATATATATATATATATATATATAATATATATATACATGTAAATGTGTATGTATAATATATATATAATATAATATATATATATATATATGTTGTGTGTATTTAGGCAGTATTTTTCATTGACGCATGTTTCATTAAATAATACAGACAAGTTTTTTCTATTTATTTTAAGTATATTGTCTGATAAGCTTAATAACATTAACATTGAACGTTTGTCTTTGCTTGGAAATCTTTCATGCAACAAAAACAGACTATCGTTATAGTCTAGTTCGTGTATTGTTTAATATATTGAAATGTAATTGTCATCTTTGATAATGGCTGATGTAAGCCGAAAGCTTAGATAGGATTAAAAAACATATATCTCTATGGTGAATTTCTTTCGTCTTTCAATGATAATGTTATTAAGATTATCAGACAATATAAAAGGAATTTACTTAAAATATATATAGACAAGACTTGTCTATATTACTTAATGAAACATGCATCAATATATATATATATATATATATATATATATATATATATATATATATATATATATATATATTTTTTATATATTATTTATATATATATATCAGTGATAGACCAAACATATTTAGTTGGATTGATGTGAGTTTGGGATCAATCAAAACTATATATATATATATATATATATATATATATATATATATATATATATATATATATTTATATATCACCATTTGCGCACTAGGTATTTCACGAAGAATGCTATCTTCAGATGCCGAGTTAAAAGAGATCTTTATATGGAAAAGAAACAGAAAAAATTGTATTGCATCGAGTAATTATTTGCAATATCTAGTACCTCACTATGCAATATATATATATATATATATATATATATATATATATATATATATATATATATATATATATATATTTATAGGTATGTATGATAAAATTATAGTTAAAAAATGATATATTTATTTGGAAAGTGAGTTTAAAACGATAGGGCGTGTGTTAATAATATTAAACAAAAAAACATCTCATGAAATGATTATAGTCTGTCCTATGCATCAACCCAATATCCAGGCCATGTTTGATTATAGCGAACGATCAGTTTTCAGCCAGCACCTGAAAATTGCATCAGGGAAGAAATTCTGACATTCAATTTGTGATATTTTATCTCTCTCTCTATATATCTATATCTATATCTATATATATATATATATATATATATATATATATATATATATATATGTGTGTGTGTGTGTGTGTGTGATATTCGTTTGGTGTAAAATTATCAGGTGTTTTGTAGGCGTTATTTGTAAATAAAAATTGTTGTTTACTTTTTTATTAAAAAATATTATTTTAAATGGGAAAGCAGTTATTGAAGTTGATGGCGATTATACTCCGGAATAATCATTTAAAGACGTTATTGTTGATTTACTATACTACATTTTTCGTAATGTATATTGTTGAAAAACGCCTGATAATTATGCACCAACCCGATATAAGATACATATAAAAAGCTCAAACTAATATTCCATGGTTATAATTTATTCCATTGGAATTGTAATCACGATCCAATTCATCAGACTTACAAATTTACAAAGAAATCGGAAAATATAACCCTGGGTATAAAAATCAAAATTTTAGTGTGTGTGTAATCGTGGGAGTTGGAAACAAGTGTGAGAGGGAAATGTATGGAAGTTCTAGAGAGAGGTGAAACAGAAGAAAGAAGAACAGTTAGGCCTAAAGATGAATGTAGGAATTAAAATTTAACAGAGAGAGGTTTTAAAGAGAGGATTTAAATAATGGATTAAAAGAGTGAGATCTAGATAAATATGAATGATTTTTCGATACATAATTCGCTACCGATTCGCTGACCTAAAATTAAAATTATAAAACAGACACCGGAAATATGTGGATACATTTGTGGTGACACTATGCACAATAAAAACGATATGATCTAAAACATAAAATCCAAATGATGAGAGATAGTGAAAAAAATGGCGGGGGCGGGGGCGCAAACTGAAAACGAGGCCATTTGTAAGAGAATTGATTTGTAATCAAGAACATTTGACAAAGCAATTAATATCACCTACAGATTACAAATTTAACACAAACATAAAAATTAAAGAATATTTCATCTAGTAAGGATCTACTATATATATGCGCCAAAACAAATACGTATATACACACATACACAGCAACATACCTATATCTACTCGCACATACATATATATACGTGTGCACATTTATATATAAATACACCTACACTCATGCATATATATATAAATATAAACACATATACACATAGACATACACATATGTGCATACAAACACATACACATAAAACTTACACACATCCATATATATACATACACACACTAATCTAAACAAATATACAACGTATCTATCTATCTATCTCTATCTATCTATATATATATATATATATATATATATATATATATATATATATATTCAAAAGAAAAAGTTAAAAGCCACCTATACATACACACATACATTTAACATATTGTTATGGTGTCCTCCCCTTTTTCATATAAGTGGACTCGACCATAGTGTTACTTGGACTGCTGCCGTTAAATACCCAGATTCAGTCAAAATATACAGAGAGTGTGAGCAGAGATTGTGATTGAGTTGGAGGTAGACTAATAGTGTGAGGTAACCTCTTGTAAAAGTCAGTTACAAGCACGTAGACTCTAAGGAAGTCCTACTTCAAGACTGTATATATCTATATTATAATTGCTACTAACCGCTTTCCTGGATTTACTAACATTATTAACCATTGTATTATTGTATAAATACATTTAATTTCTTATCTTTAATTCTTGCGTTTGTCATTCATTGGAGAGCGAATTTGGATTCCACAACACCTATAAAAAGAGATGGGTAGAATTAAAATAAGTTGTACTTTTAAAAATATACTGAGGAAGAAAATACACACACAGATATATATATATATATATATATATATATATATATATATATATATGTATGTTTATGCGTGTGCATAACTGTGTCTTATATTCATATATATTTGTATTTATGTTTCTTGTATTCGTATACATTTGCATACTAATATTTTTAAACGTGTTTCAGCTCATATGTGTACTAACTTCATTCCCATTACATTGTTTTGTAAAGAACGAAAACATCTTGAAAAGAAAACGATAAAACTTATATCAGTGGCGAATTGAAAAATGACTTGATGTTGCATTTTCTAAAACAAATATATCTAATAATCCGAAAAAAGAATTAGTATAATAAAACACATTATCGTCGTTTTTGCAGACACCACTCAAATACTTATTAATAATATATGCTTTACAACCAATAAAACGGGGAAGAAATAGTTTCGTAAAGACATGATAAACATATTTCATCTAATAGTTTCACACAGTGGCGGACTCTTAAAGAGGAAGGTTGTCAATCATGGCTCTCATCAACTCTCTTTCCAGTTCTTTTTAATGTTTGATATTTTTATAGCTGTCCTAATCCTACAAACCAATTAGGAAAAAAAAGTATATTAGCTTTCCTCTGACAAGTTTGATGCTCTGTGAATGTCAGTTTCTGCAAGTCCTTTTATTCATTAGTAGCAGCATGTCCCGGCGTCGGCCGTGCTTGATTAAAAAAATCGTACGACTCATACAGCAATCGCTATTACTTGACTTAAAAATTTTTTGTCCTTCTTTGCCTTTAATGGAGTGCCCTTTGCCGTGCTGATGTTGCTACATGCCTTACTTCTTGCCTATCTCACACTGCGAATATTTTCTAAGCTCTATACTAAACATTAAATCAGTTACAAAAAAAGAACTAAACAAAATGAACACAAAACGATCAGCTTTAAAAAAAGGACTCGTAACTGGAAAAACTGAATGAAAAAAGAATGTTAACAACAAATACTTTTTTCACACCCAACCTAGTTCTGCGGAATCAGAATCAATGTTGAATTTAAACAAGCGAATGAGCCAATTGGAGTAAAGAGCCATGCAGATTTAAATTTTTCCACTTGTGACAAATGCAGTTATCGAATTTTGCATGCTAGTATGCTAGTTAATATTCGTGTCAGTCAGCTCTTGGCTCTCACGCTGGCCAATAGAATCTTCCTGCCTATTCGTGGCAGCCAGCTATTTTATCTCACTCTGGCCAGTACAAAATGGCTGCAAACTACATGAAAACTGCCGTAGAGGCATAAAAAGTCGATTATTTCCACTATCAATGGGAGTTGGGAAATGCAAGGTCGGTCTTGGCCTTCCCGCTAACATGGAGCATGTGCATGTAAATATTGGTGCAAATCCGTCGAAAATTTCGGCCGTGCATTCCTTACACACACACACACACACACACACACACACACACACACACATCCTGCCTATTATAGAGATGTGGAGTAGAAATATCATTTATTTTTTCTCATATAAGAAATATTTTCTTTTTTGTTTTCATTTTCCTAAAACTTTTCCTTTGTTCAAATTTTCAGTCCATGTCCTTCTCAGCATCTTTTTGCAGAACCACATTTCTGTTCACTCAAAGCTCATCTTCATTTTTGGAGAGATTATCCAGAATTCACTGCCATATAGGAGGGCCGTTATTACATAACAGTTCAGTAATATTTTCTTTGATTCTAATGACATATTTCTATTCCTTAATAAAAATAAATTTAACAAAGATTAATGAAATTGTTCATGAAATAACCTTAATTTCTTTTAACGTCCATGCATTTTAATTTTGCCTACTGAATTCTCAATCCGATATTAAAATGATTTTCCTGGTGCTATGCTTGCGCATATTAATTAATAAACGGAATTGATGAAAATATTTTCTTGTTAAATGCGATTAAATATTAAACGAATTAACTTAGCTTTTCTGCGCATGCTATTGGATATCTCATTCGTTCGGCTTTGTAATCGGAATCCTCAGCTTCAAAATAGACTTTGTAATTTCAAGACGAATAAGACATCTGTTACTTACTCATGTAGATCTCCATATTGTGACACGGACATTTATAATGCGATTGATCTCAGGGCACTTAAAGAGAAAATTAATAAAACTGTGAATAAAATCATCTAAAAGAATATTATAAAGAAGTTATCTAGTATATCAGTGCAAGAATCCACATAAATTATTGCAGTCTTTTGTTAAAATCATATTTTGCTTAGACAGAAATATTCAGTATGAAAGAAGGCAGATCAATATTCCCATACACTGATGAACAATAATGACCAAAAATATGATATGATACATTTGTCTCATTATATTCGATGCATTTGGTTAATATTCACTACAGAATTAAAGGATTATACACGGCTCACTCAACGACGAGTGGCACTGTTTCCTGTGTAGTACGTGACTTCTTTATAAACCACACGTTTATAAAGATCTGTGCTCAAATTTGACTAAATCTTAAGCAATACATGATTTTCTTACAAACCAGTCTTTTATAACCAGTTGTACTGAAATAAATCCTAACCAATACACGACTTTCTTACAACCCAGTCGTTTATAACCAACTGTACTCAAATGTTAGTAAATCATAAGCAATTACATTATTGAGTTTCTAAAGGAAGTAAAGTAAAATAAAATAAAATAAATTAAAATATAATTAAAAAAATGGGTTACTTATTTTGCACTGTATTCAGTAATCCTACCATCTTTCGTAGTAATATTGAAAACTCTTTTTTTATGTATTAGACTGAGGCAGGAAAATTTTCAGCTAACCATTAAGACAAGAGAATACGAAATTTGTGAGTACTGCTTAAAATACAAACTTACTTTAAATTCGAAGAATAAATTTGTGATTACCACGAGGATGGCATAGGGAAATGATAATCAGCGTGATCCTCTACACCCTGGTTGACCATACCTACCGACTAGATTGATTACTTCGTTTTCTGCAGCGAATCCATCCTTTGCAACATTTTTAGGATAATTAAACCATAGCTGAGTGGTAGAAGATGTGAATTATTATTATTATATCCCAATAATAATTTCGCTTAAGAGAATACGACAACGCCATCTGCAATAAGAACTCGAGCCATTATACATTACACCGAACGGACATCTGAGTTTTCAGCACCTGATATTTCCAACCAGTCTCCCATCTAGGCACTAACCAGACTAGTATTACAGAGCATTAAATCATCAAGGTACTTAGAAGACTGGTATTCTCAAGCGGTCACGGCACTAACCCACCAATCTAGGCACTAACCAGATTACCGAGCATTAAATCACCAGATTGGTATTCCCAAGCGGTCACCCTTCTAGGCACTAATCAGATTGATTCCCCAAGGGTCATTGGTATTCAAGCGGTCACCCATCTAGGGACTAACAAGATTGGTATTCCCAAGCGGTCACCTTCTAGGCATTGGTATTCCCAAGCGGTCAACCTTCTAGGCACTAACCAGATTGGTATTCGGCACTAATCAGATTGGTATTCCCAAGCGGTAGGCACTAACCAGATTGGTATTCCCCCAAGCGGCACTAATCAGATTGGTATTCCCCCAAGTTCACCCTTCTAGGCACTAACCAGATTGGTATTCCCAAGCGGTCACCCTTCTAGGCACTAAACCAGATTGGTATTCCCAAGCACCATTCTAATAACCAGATTGGTATTCCCAAGCGGTCACCCTTCTAGGCACTAATCAGATTGGTATTCCCAAGACCCTTCTAGGCACTAACCAGATTGGTATTCCAAAGGGGCCACCCTTCTAGGCACTAATCAGATTGGTATTCCCAAGCGGTCACCCTTCTAGGCACTAACCAGATTGGTATTCCCAAGCGGTCACCCTTCTAGGCACTAACCAGATTGGTATTCCCAAGCGGTCACCCTTCTAGGCACTAACCAGATTGGTATTCCCAAGCGGTCAACCTTCTAGGCACTAACCAGATTGGTATTCACAAGCGGTCACCCTTCTAGGTACTAACCAGATTGGTATTCCCAAGCGATCACCCTTCTAGGCACTAACCAGATTTTTATTCCCAAGGTATTCTAGGCACTAACCAGATTGGTATTCCCAAGCGGTCACCCTTCTAGGTACTAACCAGATTGGTATTCCCAAGCGACCACCCTTCTAGGCACTAACCAGATTGTTATTCCCAAGCGGCCACCCTTCTAGGCACTAACCAGATTGGTATTCCCAAGCGGTCACCCTTCTAGACATTAACCAGATTGGTATTCCCAAGCGGTCACCCTTCTAGGCACTAACCAGATTGGTATTCCCAAGCGGTCACCCTTCTAGGCACTAATCAGATTGGTGTTCCCAAGGGGTCACCCTTCTAGGCAGTAACCAGATTGGTATTCCCAAGCGGTCACCCTTCTAGGCACTAATCAGATTGGTATTCCCAAGAGGTCACACTTCCTAGGCTCTAACCAGCGGTCCACCCCCTTCTAGGCACTAATCAGATTGGTATTCCCAAGTCACCTTTCTAGGCACTAACCAGATTGTTATTCCCAAGCGGCCCCCTTCTAGGCACTAACCAGATTGGTATTCCCAAGCGGTCACCTTCTAGACATTAACCAGATTGGTATTCCCAAGTATTCCCAAACCAGATTGGTATTCCCAAGTCAACCCTTCCACCCTTTCTAGGCACTAATCAGATTGGTACCCAAGCGGTCCCCCTAACCCAGATTGGTATTCCCAAGGTCACCCTCTAGGTAACCAGATTCCCAAGGCACTTCAGATTGGTATTCCAAGTCACCCTTCTAGGCACTAACCAGATTGGTATTCCCAAGCGGTCACCCTTCTAGGCACTAACCAGATTGGTATTCCCAAGCGGTCACCCTTCTAGGCACTAACCAGATTGGTATTCCCAAGCGGTCACCCTTCTAGGCACTAACCAGATTGGTATTCCCAAGCGACCACCTTTCAGGCCTTCCTAGGCACTTGGTATTCCCAAAGGGTCCCCTTCTAGATTAACCAGATTGTATTCCCAAGCGGTCACCCTTCTAGGCACTAATTGGTATTCCCAGATTCTAGGTATTCCCAAGCCCTTCTAGGTACTAACCAGATTGGTATTCAAGCGATCCTTCTAGGCACTAACCAGATTGTTATTCCCCAAGCAGGCACTAACCAGATTGGTATTCCCAAGCGGTCACCCTTCTAGGCACTAACCAGATTGGTATTCCCAAGCGGTCTCCCTTCTAGGCACTAACCAGTTGGTATTCCCACACACTAACCAGATTCTAGGCACTAACCAGATTGGTATTCCAACTCCCCTTCTAGGCACTAACCAGATTGGTATTCCCAAGCGGTCACCCTTCTAGGCACCAACCAGATTGGTATTCCCAAGCGGTCACCCAGGCACTAACCAGATTGGTATTCCCAAGCGGCCACCCCTTCTAGGCAGTGACCAGATTGGTATTCCACGGTCAGGCACTAACCAGATTGGTATTCCCAAGGTCATCCTTCTAGGCACTAATTTGATTGGTATTCCAAGGGGTCACCTTCTAGTAGTAAACCAGATTGGTATTCCTTCTAGGCACTAACCAGATTGGTATTCAAGGGTCAACCTTCTAGGCACTAACCAGATTGGGTATTCTAGGCAGTAACCAGGTCACCCTTCTAGGCACTAACCAGATTGGTATTCCCACCTTCTAGGCTCTAAACCAGATTGGTATTCCAAAGCGGTCACCCTTCTAGGCACTAAAAGATTCCCAAGCGGTCATTCCCAAGCGGTCATCCTTCTGGGCCACCTTTCAACCAGATTGTTATTCCCAAGGGTCACCCTTCTAGGCAATGACCAGATTGGTATTCCCAAGCGGTCACCCTTCTAGACAAACCAGATTGGTATTCCCAAGCGGTCACCCTTCTAGGCACTAACCAGATTGGTATTCCCAAGTCAACCTTCTAACTAACCAGACTGGTAAGCGGCCACTCTTCTAGGCACTAACCAGATTGGTATTCCCAAGCCCATCTAGGTACTAACCAGATTGGTATTCCCCAAGGGGTCTTCTAGGCAGTAACCATATTGGTATTCCCAAGGGTCACCCATCTTGGGTACTGGCACCAACCAGATTGGTCCCAAGCGGTCACCCTTCTAGATGGTTGATCCTTGTTGATCCAGATTGGTATTCCCAAGGCACTAGGTGACCAGCCTTTTCAAACGTTCATATTTATGACTGACGTAAAGAGGTCACCCATCTTGGTACTGACCAGGGTTGGTTGACATTGTTGTTCGTATCTTCAACGATATATGGACGTAAGCTTACTGATTCCAATCTTAAAAACATAAAAATCAAATATTATATAACCCAACAAATGTTGTTTCATCAGGGAACCAAAACATCTTTAATGAGCTTATTCTTCTTCGGTTGTTAAACTATAATATCATTTAAAGGAGCCAGCAATAAACATATAAATGGATAAATATACACTAATGAAAGTTAATGGAATTTCTTTCTTTGGGATATTTTAAAACAAATATATACAAAGTTGCCTCAACTACTAGTACATTGAGTAATCAGAAAATTAAAGTAAACTTGTACGTCATACATTAATTGATATTTAGAACGTAGTCTATCTAAGATGCAAGCATAACATCATATATATATATATATATATATATATATATATATATATATATATATATATATATATATGTATGTATGTATGTATGTATGTATGTATGTATATAAACCACACTCAACAAAATTACACATCAAACTAGTTAAAACATTGCATCTAGACATATGGTTTCCTTGTTAATAGTTCGATCTCTGACGTGCTAAGACATCATAGAACCGCATTATGAATTTAACAGCGGCGTCTGGTATTGAGCGAATGTTATACTTGCATAGGTAACGTCAGTCTCCATAAAAGAACATCATCTTTGATGTTGAATATCTTTGTTTAAATGTCCACATAACCACTCTGTAGATGGCAGATGTGAGCCGAAAGGTTCGATCCTAGAACAGCTTCATGAAAAATATCCAAATGATGAGCAATTATACAGACTTTGTAACGGCTCATGGTCAAACATCATAGATATTCAATGTCTGTTAAATTTAATAATAATAATAATAATAATAATAATATATATATATATATATATATATATATATATATATATATATATATATATAGATAGATAGATAGATAGATAGATAGATAGATAGATAGATTATCGTCCTGAATGTTTGAGGATATTCATGAAGATCACTCGGTTAAGCGAGACCAAATTTCATGCTTTCAATCGAAGTTTCTACCATCATTGATCTCTCGAATTGTTTGTATCTGCACAGATAATGACAAAAGGAACGATAATATGAATATAAAATAAAAGAAAAAATAATAATGTTACTAATATGATTAATAACAACTAATAATTAAAAGTCAAAATTTAATATTTAAAATGATACATTTTAAAATTTAAAATCGACAGTGTTTTGAATAATGAAAACATTTTATAAAACATACATGCAACAAACTACTTCTTATTTAAGAGTTAAAATATTAATTTTTTGAAAATGGCTAAATGTATAGCCGAAGGTGCTCGTATAAAAAGAATATTCGGACAGTTTTTATACAATCTATCAACAGAAAAGAAACAAGTTATTAGATATTATGAGAAATTGTATAAAAACCTAAATAAAAAGCACCTTGCCTGTCGTATTCAATGAAATGTGCATATATATATATATATATATATATATATATATATATATATATATATATATATATATATATATATATATATATATATTAAATAACTCTGATTCACAACCTGATGACCTTCCGACCTTGATGCAGGACCGTAATAGTTGACGTGAGAATCTTATGACTGTACAAGTTGGGTTGAAATAATATATATATATATTGGCTCCTGAAATATCAATTTCAGTTGAGCTCTCTGGGGACGATGTGTGGGTTGGTAAACAGGACTATTATAGCTATATAGCAAGACTCTTCGCAGATGCGAATGGAGTAACTGTCGGTCACTGGGCGTGTTTCTAAAAATAAATACGCTAAAAATCCACTCCCTGCCGTGCGCCGACGGCTTAATGGTTAGAATCTCCGACTGTCACAAATTCAGTCGGGTTTCGATCCTAGCTAGAGGCAACCGGGTGTCTAGCCACACTGATGAGCTGCGAAACAGTCTGTCTGTGGATGACGTTATATATATAAATGTGTGTGTATATATATATATGTGTGTGTGTGTGTGTGTGTGTGTATATATATATATCATATATATATAAAGAAATGGATAAGGTCCGACAATTTATTTATTAAAGACATTTTTTATGTTTAACGTTGTTATTTATAGATACAAGTATTTAAGCAAATGCTCTGCATTTGATAAACAGTATTAAATAACATTTACCGCCCGATAAATTTTCAAAGAAAATATTCGTTCTTTGACAGGATTCGAACCTGCATCCTATACGGAACCGTCATCTTCCATCTCGTACATTCATAACTGCTCTGGCGTATCAAATGTAAACAAATGACGTCATATATTAAGAAATGGACAAGGTCCGACAATTTATTTATTTTCTATGAAAATTTCTCGGACATTCAGGCCGGTAAATGATATTTAATACTGTTTATCATAAACATTTGCTTAAATACTTGTATCTATAAATAACAACGTTAAACATAAAAAATGTCTTTAATAAATATATATATATATATATATATATATATATATATATATATATATATATATATATGTATATAAATAAAAATTCGCTTGAGGATGATATGGAACTAATGTCTTTAATTTAATTGCAAAATTAAATTCGTGGCTTTTAGATTCCATTTTTGAAAAATGGTTAGAACTGTGTAACGGTAAACAGCCATATTTTAAATCAATTAATTTATAATATATATATATATATATATATATATATATATATATATATATATATATATATATATATATATATTATCCACATATTATATATGCACTGTACTTAATGGAAAGCGCTAAATATCATTGATAGCGATAACATATTTAGTTTGATTAAAGTGAATCAGTGACCCTGGGTTTCAGGCTCTTTGCGATCGCCAAGAGCGTGAAACACAAGGTCTGAACTCCATCAATTCAACTATATATATATATATATATATATATATATATATATATATATATATATATATAGGACGGTTCAAAAGTTTGAAGCGACCTCCAGAAAAAAGTTCTTAGTGTCACTGAAAAAGGAATGGAATTAATTAGCAAACTTATACTTTGAGGAATTTTACAACGAATGGCAAGAATTTGATCTGCAGCAAACAAGGCTTATGGAGAATATTTTGAGAAGAGCACAATTTAATTTTTTTTTTTCTTTTTGCCCTAATAACATTTCTGATAAAAAAATCATGTCTCAGTATTTTTAAACCATGGAAAATAAATTTCGATTAATACAAAGCAACTGGTTTTTTGGTCTAGTTTATGAAAATACCAGTGTCCCCTCAAACTTGCGAACTGTAGTATATATATATATATATATATATATATATATATATATATATATATATATATATATATATTGCCAAATGAGAAGACATTCTTATCATCTGGTTGTTGCTCTCTGCGATTTCTCTTACTTGCTCTTTTCATATTTAACAAAAAAATAATATTATTGTTTACGGCCAACTTTCTTTTTCTTTTTTTTGAAAATATTAGCCGTAATAAATTTGAGTCTTAACAAAAGTAATCTTTACTAATGCACATCAATGAAACCTGATCCACAAAATTATTTCTTACAAAGAATATATATTCTATTCATACGAACTTACCCAAAATATCTTCTTTTTTGAGAAAGCCTTAGGAAAACGACCAAATCATCGAAATCGCAAATAGAGACCACTGAGGATGATATGACGTAAAAGAATGGAAATAAATAATCACCAAAAGAAAACATTTTGAAATTCCTGACAGTGACACTATTCTGAATATAATACGTCTTAGTTTAAAAAAAAAAGCAAATACTCTCCAATAGTAATGTATAACTCTGTGATTTGCATATTCCGATAAATTTGGAAGTGTGAAGAGCAAAACTTATACCGATTTTCCAAGCATAGCTTAGATGTGGCACAAGGCCGAAATTAGAGGGCACCCAGTGAGAATCGAACTCACTACTCAGCCGTAATTGTTCTAGCGAGACAAGCTTGCTAAACATTACACCACCGCGAGGTGCCCGAAGAGCGAAACTTATATAAGCGTTTGTTCTTGTCATAATATCCTGGAGTTGAACTCTCAGAAAACAGCAATTTGATGTCGTACACAGGAGAGATATTCAAACTAGGAACCTGAAATTGCAAATGATTACATTTATTTAAAGTCGAACATCAATAATTCAGGGAACTTACTCCCGTTTTATTATTAACTGTACTCAACATATTTTGTTGAGAAAGTTTGCGTTGTTTTGCGTGTCATCTCTGTATGCTAGCGTTTTACAGTAGAGAACATAACACCTCAGATACTAATTCAAAGTCATGCAATTGTCTTCAACTTTCTTCTTCTCTTCTTTTTGTTTTTTGCATATGTCTCACGTAAAGGTAGACATCGTTTCTTGGAGTAAGCGTGATGCAGAGCAAGGTAGAGAGTATGTCAGATTACAGGTCGGCTAAACTACATATCATTTTTATCAGCTGTTTTCTCTCTCTTCCGAAAATCCGCAACGACTCTTGAAGAGAAAGGAGTCAGATCTCTTGGACCCACTAGCATCATGTAAATAGTGTCGGTTTTCGCGCGTTTCCCTGTCATATCAAAATTTAATCAATGGCGCCAAATCACTGTCAGGAATGCACAGGCACAGGATTCAAACAACTCCTATTCTATTAGAGTCCTCAAAGTTCTTAGTTAAGATATTTCCTTGTGTCTGGAGAGTATCAAATGTGAATAGTAACGAATGGAATATCTTTCTATATTTCTGAGATGAGGTATTATGTACATTATTTGTATTATTCGGACTATTGTCCGCATCTTTGTCGCCATATTTATCACAACGTTTCGGCTGTTGTACGCTCCGAACTTCTTCAGGTGGTTGGAATGTCGAACTGAACTCTTCATTTCGCTCACTGGGGTAGACTCTTCTAGTCCCACGTGCCATGTTTGATGGGTGTCAGTTATCAGTTATCTCCTGTTTACAGAGGGAAAATTAACAGGAGTTAACAGACAACTGACATCCATTAAACATGTCACGTGGAACTAGAAGAGTCTACTAATAATGAGCGAAAATAAAATTTCGGTTCAACATTCCAACCACCTAAGAAAAGTTTTCGCGTACAACGGCCAAACGCGCACAACGGCCGAAACGTACAACGGCCGAAACTTTGGGATAATTATAGCGACAAAGAGGAGGACAATAGTCCGAATAATGGAAATAATGTAACGAATAGAAGTTTTCACATCAGGTACAGAACAGAAAGTTTCAATGAAAAGGAATCACGGTGATCAAACAGGAATATCCAACAAAGAAATGCAAAAACTAAAACAACACTAAATACACACGATAATTTATAACTAAATATAATATAATAAGACGGTGTAAAATCAGCAGATAAAGAGAAATGTCTATAAGAGTACTTAAACTAGTCTAGAAATATAAACTACGCACAGAAAACATCCTTTACAAATAGTAAGTACGCAAACAGCACAATGTTTTGCAAATATTTGGAAAATTAAAAACAAATTAGACCAAAAATATTGTGGAAAAAAGGAATAAACAATTAGACCAAAAATATTAAGAGGATTTTCATTTGTTTCTTTTGCGGTTTGACAAAATTTTTACAGGTTATTTAATGCCAGAAAATATTTTTACTTTAGGAGATTTTTTCGGAGATAAATTATTTTACTGATAGAAGTTCAATTAATTAATCCACTGAGGCGTGGAGAAGCAGTGAAGCCATACGTTTCTCAAGGATAATTGCGTGTAAGTGAATATAACTCACGCGGCCAGAACTGAAAGTCGAATCAAAGGTTTTCAATTCCGTGCCATTATCCATTAAACTACACTTTGCTTGCCGATGTTTCAACGTAATATGGCGATAACCCGACGAACCGGAAGGGAAACAGAAGCACTTTCATCTATAAAAGATTTACAATTATGTTTATCATTTGTCGATTTACATGTATCAATCAGTCTCTATCTGCTTTCTGCGGACATTGTGTGAAGCAAGTTATTTCGTATTAACTTGTGAGCGGAGCAACGATTGTCAGTTTATACCCTTTCTTTCCTTAGTAACACTGAACAGCTTACAATGACAATATTTTTTTTCATTTCGGGCTAGGTTATGAATGATAACGGCTGAATGCGACTGCTACTAAGAGACTGAAACGGATGCTTTCCAAACTTTAAGAAATTATAACAAAGCAATCAAATGGAATATGTTTATTCACGAAAAAGAAAGTTTACTTAAATATGTATCTAGTGGGGACGTAAAACGATGGATTTAAACCTTCGCTACGTTGCCTCCATATAAAATACAGAAAAGGCTATGGACATAAATTCGCATAGAAAAAGATAGAGCCGCGCAGACCGTTAAATGTCAACACAGAGATACATTTCGGCTCCATTGAATTGCTTTGTAACTTGTCAATACGCCAGACAATGGGTGATGTGGCCTGAGCAGCCCACAGCCTTCATATACAAAAAAGAACTGAATTTTGAATAAACACGGTTCTACCATTATCTCTACCGGATGCCTATACACACGAATATATATATATATATATATATATATATATATATAATCGCTTCCTAAAGTTTCGCTTCAGGGTGAAACAGGGCTTGTTACTTTAATTCAATTTAATTTTAATAATTATATTGATGGTTTCGGGTCTCGTTTTTGTAACATGAGAAGTCTTATGTAGCAAAGGAATCATATTTTTCATAAAAAATAATTATAATTTAAGCTCTACATCTGTATGGAGCACTGTGTTTTAAAATTAAAAACAAACATACTAAAGAACCGTGGATTATTTACCTTACGTGTTCTTTCCTATTTTTCTACATACCTGCACACACACACACACATATATATATATATCTATCTATCTATCTATCTATCTATCTATTTCTCTGTCTCTGTCTCTGTCTCTGTCTCTCTCTCTCTCTCTCTCTCTATATATATATATATATATATATGCGTGTGTGTCCGTGTGAGTGAGTGTGCATGTCTCTTAGCAAAATATAAATCGACTTGCCGGTTTCTTTGTAATCACGCTCTTCCAGAAAAAAAATTACTATTATAAAAATTAATATAATAAAAACAATTATAAAAATCAGAAGAAACATCTAGTATCAAGCACCACGTGTTTGTGAAGATGCAAAACGCATACGCCCATCAAAATCCTCAACAATCTGATCACAATTTAAACAATATTCATTATTAAAACATATATATATATATATATATATATATATATATATATATAGAGAGAGAGAGAGAGAGAGAGATAGATAGATAGATAGATATTTCTCACTTACTTTTTTCTAACCAGATTTTGAAAATTGACATTTTCTGTCCTTCGCTTATTTAATTGAGTTTTCAACGACCTGATGAGTATTTCTTGAACGATCACAAATTTAAAAGCCTTGATAAATTAATGATAACATTGCTCTTGTATATAAACACACGCAACAATATAAATCCTTACATTTGACTTGATAAAGTCCCTCAGAGGACGAAATGCTTCGCTAAGAATATTTTTTCCTCTTGCCTTCTTATTCATTTTGTTCTTTTACAGATACGCTCTATCTTCAAATAATATATATATATATATATATATATATATATATATATATATATATATATGCATGTGTGCGTGTGTGTGTA
>CAHIKZ030005252.1:1355000-1417500 GCA_903632075.3 Acanthosepion pharaonis | reverse complement strand
ACCAGAGAGACAGAGTAAAAGAGGGTGAAGGTAACAGACAGACAGATAGAACGAACGTAGCGAGCAAGAGTCACAGTGAGCAAGCACGTAGACTCTGTAAGAAGTCATACAGCGATATTTCAATACCAAAGACTGTATAGATATTTTGCTACTAACCTGTATTCCTGGAACTACTAACCTGCATTACCAGTTTGTATTATTACGTTAATACATTATCTCCCTATATTCATTCTTGGTGTTTGTTATTTATTGGTACCGGATTAATCCCCGAATCCACAACGCTTATATACGCAGCGACTGCTGCAAAATCTCCTCAAAGATAAAGAAGAGACTTGAAGCGACAGAAATGTGATTCTACAGAAAGATGCCCGGGATACTAGAGGCTGAACATGTGATCAACAACGAGGTTTTGGAGAGAACTGAAACAAATATAGACTAATAATTTCCCTCAGGAAAAGGCATTTGAAATATTAGCGGTACATAGTGGAATTGGGTCATCAAAATCAGATGCTCACGGGAGAGATTGCCGGAGCGACGGACAAATTAAACCAGCGCGTAACATACTTGATAGACTTAAGCAAATAGATGGTAGAACAGATCTCGGGAGAAATAAGAAAAGGACAAAACTTATTAAGAGCTACAAAGGACATGGAGGTGTCGGGGGGCATGATCACTGATATGTCCCGGAAAGGGATATATTTGAACGAAGTAGCTAAGTGGTTTTGGCTACTATAACCAAGTAGAATACGGTAGCAGTAATCGACTGGTACGCGTCGTAGTCACAGGTAAGAAGTGTAAATCAATGGCGTAGTCCATTGAACATCGTTTTAGACTTAGCTCTCAGACTAAGGCTCTCTTGACTCTCGTACCTACACGTCCGTCGGTATTTATGACGGACACCAGCCAATCATATTCCAGTGAGGGGAAACACAGGTGCACGCATATTCCATTATATCAATCACCTACGCCATGAATGTTTACGGCATAAAAAAGAAAAAATAATACTTTTTGGACTACACTAAAAGGTTTTCTCGCTTGAAGCAATCCTTTCTTTTTCCTTGCAGTTTGCTGCTATTACTGAGAGATCTACCCACTCAGTAGTTTGAGATATTTCCCAGACGCAATATCGTCTTCTCCGTCATGTCACTTTCTATTGTATTTTTACCCTTTGCAAGTTCCAACTGTTTTAATTAAATATATGTGGAGACAAATATTTGCTTATTTTTCTTATATTTGGCATATCTTTTATGATCAACTGTTTGTATTAGAAAAATCTGATGATTATCTTAGAGCGTTTGCAAAAAATAAAAGATGTGGATATAAAAAAACAATCTTTTAGAGATCATGTGTTTCTCCTCTTTGTGTAAGCTCTGTATACATATGTCACAAAGAATTTATGGCAAGTTAGGAAGGGCGAACATGTTTATATAAACATTTATTTTTTAGTACCAATGTGTCAATGTATAGACTTATTATTTCCGGCTGAGTATAGTCGTCGACTCAATCTAGATAGATTAGCGGCGCAAACGGCATGTGTTTAAAAACTTGATCGGACGATATATATGGGGACGTAGCATTAGCTAGGGCAGAGCTAGCTTTCTGGCTTATCAAGAAGGATCAAGCCCTGTTATTTATGGCTAGTTTAATGGAATGTCTTCCGAGGCAACGAATATGGCCGTTGAATTGTCGCATGAATAACGTTGCCGGATAATCAGACCGTGACTACGAACGCGGGCATATGTGAGCATTTTCGTGATTACTTTCGGGATCTTTTCACCAGGGAGCAAGGTCTGAACCCTGCTCAGGATCCACGTCTATTTGGCCGACTTTCCCTGCCTAGGTGTGAGGGTCCCATCAAATGTGGCAATCAATGAAGCTGGTTGGCCGTGACAAATTTCCAGCATTGGATGATCTTGACTATGAAGTGTACTTGATTAAGTCCCCCTTTTTGTTCTCAGCTCTGGCACTGATTTAAAACAACTGGATGTAGCAGGAGTTTATACCTCAATGCTTCAGAATGGATGTGATCAATTTGCTACGCAAGGACATGAACGGTGGGGATGGGATTGTATACATTCAGCTTTTAACGATCCTAAAGTTAAATATTTTAACTAAAATCTTAACAAGACATTTGCAAGCTGCCCTCTCTAGTTTTATTGGTTCCGAACAAAATTGTGCCTTTAGAACAACCTTCATATGGTACGCTTGATCATCGAGCAAGTCGTCAGAGAAGCCGCGATAATCAACTTAGATCACTCCAAGGCTTTCGCTAGGGTGAACCATCGATTTCTGGAAGCTCTTCTTTCGGCTCCCGGTTTCAGACGGCAATTTCGTACCTCGATCCGACTTCTGTATACGTTTCCCGGTGCTATGGTGGAAGTGAATGGGGTGCAATCGGAGCTTTTCGTATTGTTTCGCTACATTCGTCCACGTTGTACGCTTTCGCCTTTCATTTACTTTCTTAATTTGGAGCATTTCCTTCGTAAATCCGGTCCTCCACAGAATTTCCCACATTGGTGCTACCAGTTTGACCAGATATTCCGCATATGCCGACGACATTTATGTTCCGGTGTCGAGAAACACTGAGATTAACGAAGTCGGCAAAGAAATCAGAGGGTACGAGACGGTGACATGGGGCTATGGTCAACAGCGATAAGTCTGTTGGCGTGCAGCTGGGTGCGTGTTAGAGAGTTTCTCTGGACGAACGTGCAAGGTGAAGATACTCGTCGTCTGGTTCGGTCCTGATCTCTTACTGGAAATTAATTGGTAGAAAGTGCGGGTGAAGGCTCAGATCGCTGTTCGACCGTGGTCCCGGGGGATTCTTCCCTTATGGTGGGGGCGAATGTATGTGTCTCGCACATCTACTCAATTTTTCTTTCCTGATTCTCCGTACTTCCTCTTGCGTCTGCCATACTAATTTCATTGGTAAGGATCTTGTTTTCATTATTGTGTGGATGCAAGTTCCCTAATGTATATCGATATATCTGTTACCTCTGCCATTCTGAACTCGGTATGCCTAGCGTTAGGACTTGTCAACATACGCTTCGCATCGCTTTCCATGATCAAATGTGTCAGCAATCGGATGAAGAGGACGAAGTCTGGAAGGAAGACGTCCATAAGAACTTCCCATTAAGGGAAATGTTCACTCGTACGAGAAGAAGACTCACTGTTTATCCCCGAGGCGATGGCTCCTTCTATCGTGAATGTTGGATTGTTCTGAAATACCTCTATCGATCGATTGCCTGTCCGACGTCCAGGTGTTTTCCTGTAGAGCATTATATTGTGTTAGTTAGGGGTACACTCAAGATGATATGACTGATGAACTCGGTCTTACGAATCAGGGGGTTCACTCTATGGAAAACCGGGTGAAGTATCACTTCTGTTTGGTAATTCCAAGGCCCCTCTGGTCCGACAAAAAAAAACTTTGTTCTGCGATCTTGAAAAACTCCAAACTGCCCTCGCTCTGATGGAGAGGTGAAGAACCTAATTCACATTTTCTCTTACTGCAGTTTCGTAGTAGTTTTAGACAAGTTTATAGATGTTATCATGGTCTGAATGCTGCACCGAACGCTTTTCGTTCTCGAGGTCTCTTTTCTTTATAGAAATGTGGTACCACTGTTGACGAAGGCTGAACACTGTGTGATTCTTTGCTTGTTGGGCGTAATGAGAGTCGGGATTTGGAGGAAAGTCACAATTACATAGTGGCGAGGAATACACTTCTTCCAAACTGATATTGTCTTTTAGGTATAGCACAAATAAATCAAGTGGCACTATTCATGGTATGACAATTGGTTAAAATGAATTCTCAGTTTTATATCTGCATAATAATGTCGATGTCTTTTTAACAATTTTATAAAAATATATCTCCTAACTAGTGGCACACACATACAGTACTCAAGTCAAAAATGGCTCCGCCTTTCAGAGATTTGCAAAGGAGACACTAATTTATGACGAGAAAACAATTCCTGTAATAGCTCTATGTTAATACAACCATTTTTCACACGCTTAAATTCTCTCTCCCTCTGTTTTTCGACTTGAATTTATATAAAAACGAATAATTATTAGTAAATCTAAACACAAAAAATCAACATAAACATTTCCAAAACAGAAACTATAATCTGGAATTGAAATGAAAGCGGCGATGTCGGCTAGACTAAACCGATCATAAAACTCATGATATAGAATAAGTAAATAACACATACTTCAAAATAAATCTACGTATTTGTCATCCGCGCTGTATCAGTATTTCACCGACACTCCATATTTGCTACAATAAGGGGAGACTTGCCGCAAAATTAAAATCCCCCATTCTCGGCAATCACCAAGACCATTTCCGCCCACTGTCTGAAATATATATCAATACATTATGTTTTTTCGCCGTAATAGATAGTGTCCGTAATTTGTACAAGCATATTTTACGAACTGTTTACTTTATGTTATTTATTTTTGATTCATTCTTTTTAAAATTAGCCGACATGCGCAATCATTCACTCGACGGTGTTTTGTTTTTGATTTCATCGTATTTTATAGGAAATATTTACATCTGCCATGTCAAAATTAATTCGTCAGAAAACCGACAAATTTCCTAATAATAAGCGTTGTCGGTGTCTGAGTGTTCATGTTATTAGTGAAACGGAGCCGGAAAATGTACGAAAAATATATTTATATATGAAAAATAATATTTTCAATTAGATATGCTTAAAACGAAATTGAATTATTTAAACAGATACATCTAGTAACAGCGACGTGGTTAATCATAAGCAGTTTGTCTCGCTAGAGAAATTATGACTGGGTATTTAGTTCGATCCTCACTTCTTGCCTCTTATATTTGGTCTTGGACTTAGAAAATCACCAAATTGTAAGTTTTCTTTATTTAATTTTTGATATTATGAATAATATAAGCATTAGGATACTATTCAAATGTTTATCGTCTATTCAGCTGTATGTAAATATGTCGAGAGTAGAGACACAAAGGGAATTATCATTACGACAAAAGGACGTTCGAGAATAACTGTTTTGTTGAAGGTGTTGTTTATACAAATTTTAGAGTGATTAGAAAGCCTCTGTGACAGTTTAACTTAACTCTGCTCACACGACGGATATTTAATTAGCGGTAAGCTTTAATGAGAAAAAAAGCGTCCATATAATAATAATAATAATAATAATAATAATAATAATAATGATAAAAAAGCAATCGCTTGAACTGAACAAATAAAGATATTTTGTTTCCACTTCCTTAAACGAAGAACATCTAATAATTCACACATTTATTTGACAGACGATAAGCAGCTGAAAACGATTGTCAGGGAAGATGATTAATACTATTTTATTGTCGATTTTGTTTTTTATTTTATATGAAAACTATTCAGATATGAAATTATATCCTCGTCTCCAAAAATTATGATCATTATGTCGTTTTGAATTTTAACGGAATTCCACTTTGGTTTGGTATCAACAGTTTCTTGGAAATATTCCAAAATGATTACAAATCCTACTGCAAAAAAATGTCTGTTTGAAAAGCAACGGATTTCTTTTTCCAGTTTCTGTAGACATCGTGACGATACATACACGATTGCCTTTCCTGTTTATGAAGATCTCTTTGATGAACATTCGCATATTTACCAGATGCCTACAAATCGAACATGCAAATTTTAATGTCGAGTCTTATATGTAACACGTTCTTTATTAAATGGTGATTTTTATATTTAATTCATTTTATTTATGTTGAAAGCAAAATGTGAATTATTTTATCAATTTGTTTTTTTTAAAATGAGATACACCAATTGACCTAATGTATATGTATCCATATTATGAGAATGCGAAATTTAAATTATGATTTGCTCTTATAGAATTAGAAAATAGTTTTTGTTATAAATATTACATGTTCCCACACGATCACCGAAGTTAAACAGCGTCGAGCCATATATGTACCTAGATGGGTAGCACCCTGATAATGTCAGGTGCTATCAGCTTGAATATGCATACGCTGTAATGGATAATGATACTGTATTGTTAATTTAAGTGTCAATTCCTGTTGTGTTCGCTCAATTCAATTCAATTACGCGCAAATATCGTTGGGAAACATACAAATCTTCCTTTTCTCCCCAATATATGGGTTAATTAGTAAAAATTCTATTACAAAATCATTATCTCCAAAACTTATTTAAAAAAATACCAATAAATTTTTGTAGTGAAATGACCAGCATTATATTTTTATAAAATACTTACCAACAATACATTTTTTATAAAAATAATTAACAATAATACATTTTATAACAAAATTAACAATAATAGATTAATATCTAAATTACTTTCCAGTAATGCATTTTATAGATACACTTTCTTTATAGGAATACGTTTACTAATTTACACTATTTATATTCGGATTATTGTTCTCATATTTGTTGTTATCACAAAATGTTGTTCGCTGTGACCACCGGCCTTGCTCAGGTTTATTTCGATGTGAGTAAACTACAAGGGCATCTACCTGTGATTCTGAACAGAAACTTTTATTTAATGTAGGGGCGTAGGCTGTTCTCGTTTCACTGATCATGACCAAGAATATCGTTTAGTTCTTACTTTATTTGATACTTTTCAATGTCCGTTTCCAATGAGTGTCACAAATGTCACAAACAAGTCCGTTTATCCACTAGGCTCATAATGTAAATAATGGTACATCCCAGAAAATCAGACACAATACACTTTTTTATAATAAAATTACCAGCAGTATATCTTATAGTAAAACTGAAGACATAGGACAGATTGTCAAAAAATTGCTATGATTAACCCCATTTATTGAACGATGGTGGAGTAATTGAGGAATCGGAGAGCCGAGTTGGAATTCCAGTCGAATCCATTACATTAACGTACGTGCTAATACCCTTGGGAAAGGTATGAATCCTATTCTTCTTCCCCTAGCGATGGGTAAATAGCAGGGCAGACAGGGTTTTATAGCCTTGGTTGGCAACTAGTCAGCAACAGAAGACAATCCGCCTCTTCAGTCATATATCGAAAGATACACGATCGCCTAAGAGTGTATCACGCATGGCACACGTTTTAACACCTCGTTTGATTTTGTAAGACTATTTCTAAAGAAAAATGTGACTAAGTAATTATAATTTAATGATAAGCTAATGACTTTATCTTGAATGAATTATAAAGTTTGGATTTTCATATTTAGATTTCGGTATTAAATCATCCATACGGTGGTTATCCAACAGAACAAAAACGAGTAACCAATGAATCACAAATTCATATTTACTGAAGAATGAAGATCAACCAACATGTACAACATGCCAAGCTGCATTCTCATTATATATATATATATATATATATATATATATATATATATGCAGCACCTATAAGACATAAATACTACAAAGAAAACAAGATGAGAAAACTGACTGGAAAATACTGAACAAATATAATCTCTTACCTTAAAAAATATGTTTATGCTAAAAACTTTGAAGGTATAAAATTATGTACAGATTATATGTTGTAGAAGCTATGAAATTGCATTAAAATATTTATCAGGTCATCCCATAAGTTCTGTCCGAATTTTTACTTTTTGTTAAAATGAACGAAATTTAAAGAGTATTTTATAATGTCTAATGGAGCTGAACATTATTTTTATGTTTAGATGCATTTAAACTGATCAAATTACATTTTGTTTGATTAAAACCCTGCTAACATGGAAATACCCAAGAATCATTTGAGGCACATAATGCTTTATGAGTTCAAGAAAGGAAACTTAGCAGCCGAAGTGACTAGAAACATTCACTCAGTTTATGGAGAGGAATGTGTGAATGAAAGAACTTGCAGAAGTTGGTTTGCAAAATTCAGAGATGGAGATTTCACCCTTGAAGATTAAGATCGAACCGGTAGTCCAGTTGAGTTTGATGAAAATCTTCTTGAAGCAGCCCTTGAAGAAAATCCTGCTTTATCAATTTGTGACGTCCTCCGGTGTCGCTGCGCCAATCGTGACGTCTGCCTGGCCGCGTCCGCTGTGTTATCCTGGACACGGCACCAATTGTGACAGCGGCCGATCCAGGGTCTTATCCTGGTCACGGCACCAACTGTGACGTTCTAACCTTTTGCTGATTCGGATGGGAATCTGGTTAGATTCGGTATCAGCCTTCTCGTTCCCAGCTCGCCTCCAACGTCTGGTTACCGAAGTAACTGTTTTGATTTCTAGTCTAACCTACCCATGTTGTGATTTGATCTAAGGTAGACGAAATCAATCAGTCGCCGTGCCGTAATGCAAGTCGAGTCCGAACAAGGGTGATATCGCACAAGTATATGTAAAAGAAAATAAAATAATAACTCGAAAATTTCAAATGTATTAAAAAAAGGATAACAATATTTTATATCTGGTTGCTGAATACAGGACTGCGTCTTCTTCCCAACCCGCTATATGGGTCATGACACTTTTGTTTGTCAGGCGAGTTTTAACGTTGTTTGTTCTTTAAGAAACTGGTTTTGGTGTATCTTCAGGCGATATTCGTAAAACTTGTTTTGGTGGTATGAGTCTAAGTCGTTCTTCAAAAATAAATTGTACTTGGTTAGAAGATGAGTTCGGAATTGCGTGGGATCTTTCAGTCAGGTTCCTGGGAGGCGGGCCCAACTCATTTCAACTCAGCTGCGAACTTAACTCAACTTCACTTAACTTCACTTAACTGCTTTTCACTCGATGCGACTCTGCTTATATGGACGCCTACCAAATCCGGGGTGGGCTTGTCGGGGAAAATTTATTATTTCCATAAACAGATGTATTTTCCAAACGACATCTTCGTAGATAGCTAATGGTCAATCTTTTGTTTTTGTAATTCTGCGGTTGGTCCAACAGACATTTTTGTTTTTCGGTCAGCGCATGACCTATTTAATTTTTATCTCTTTAGAATTCTGTTTCGCAGGCGACTTTACCAACCTGTAATTTATCATTATCGTTGTCATGGCAGACTGCTTTCGTTTATTCGGTGATCGTCATAAATCAAATTAAATTCTGTGTTTTACTTTCTCGACAATGGAAATAGAATCTTACCACTTTTCCTTGTCAGAAAAATAACACGCTTAGTGTCCTGTTCGTGATCACTTCTTTTCAACTAAATTTAATTATCGCCTTTTTTTTCCTTCTTTCTTTCTAGCAACCTAAATAGTGCCACAAGTTGAGAAATTGGCACTGGTTCTCAGTTCAAACCATACAAATGTACATCGTCATCTTCAACAACTTGGAAAAGTACCTAAACTTGGAAAATGTGTGCCTCATGAATTGTCTGAAAACAACCTTAAATCCCGAGTTGACATCTGCTTTTCTCTCCATTCTCGCCAACTTGTTTCACCTTTTTTGGATAGACTTGTGATTGGCGACGAAGAATGCATCTTTTATCGAATTGTTAAGCGTCGTAGACTGTGGCTTGGTAAAGGGGAAGGACTCCAGCCACAGCCGAGAACGGAACATCATGGGCAAATGTTTCTTCTTTCAATCTCGTGGGATCGTCAAGGAATGATCCACTTTGAATTCTTACCACCTAATGCAACAATTAATGCTCAAATATGCTGTCAGCAATTAGAGCGTTTGAACCAAGATTTGAGGAAAAAAAAGACCTGCTCTAGTGAATCGAAAAAAGGTGATGTTTCATCAGGACAATGCGCGACCCCACACATCAAGAATCACGTCACAAAAGATCGAAGAACTTGGTTGGGGGAAAATTCCTCATCCACCTTATTCTCCCGATCATGCTCCTTTAGACTACCATTTGTTTCGTAGCTTACAGAATCATTTGGAAGAAACAGCCTTTGTATCACAGGAATAGGTTAAAACTGACATTTGTGAGTTCTTCGAACCAAAGCCAAAAGAATTTTACAGTAATCGAATTAGTAAGCTTGTTAATAGATGGAAGGAAGTCATAGATAATCAGGGAAAATACACTGTTGATTGAATCTGTAATTAAATATAACATTTGGTCACTTGTTTTCTTTATTCAAAATTCGGACAGAACTTATGGGATGACCTGATAGATATCGCCATTGATTACTCCATAGAGGTTGATATGCCGCTAAACAAATACAATCAAAGTGAGGTGAGAAATATTTAAAATAAATAGTAAAATACCAGAACTATATTCAATACATTTCAGAATTCCGTGTAGCTTACCCAAATCAATATACACCTGAGGAAGGTCGGGGGCTAAAACGGACAAAACGTTTTGATAACAAAAGACAAAGATGGCGACAATACTATTGATATAAATAGTGTAAATAATTACTCTTTATACGCCGTGTCGGTTTTTTTAGTTAATCAGAGCACGCTTCTTCTTCCTGTCTCTTGTTGCACATGACCATCATTCTTTAGGCATACATACATAAATATATATATATATATATATATATATATATATATATATATATATATATATATATATATATATATATATATATTAGTTTATGTGTCTGCAAAATCGTACAGTGGATATCAACACGGGAATCCAAATAAGTAGTGTCGAGTTTCTGCTGACTTTGTTCAAGCTTTATAAATACACTTGCCAAAATATCAATCGACTTGTCTGGGTTCTGATGCATCGCCAGATATCTCTAGAGAAATATAGAGTCGTCAGTAGCATGCGCAAGATAAGGAATGAGAAAATGATCGCTTGGGCAACTGCGTAGACAATAATAAATGAAATGCATTTCTCACACTATCTCCAATTCAATATAAAGATAGATTCTAAGATACAGGGCCTACGGCCATATCACATTAAAACACCAGTTTCCGTACGATCACCGAAGTTAAGCAACCTCAAGCCTGGTCAGTAACTAGAGAAGTGACCGCTTCGGAATACCAAGCGTTGTAAGCGTGGATGTTTGAGTCTTGTAATGGATAATAAGTCGGAGTTATTAACCGGACAGTCGAGTTCGAATTCCAGTTTGGTTCTGTATATTTATTTGGGAAATGTATGAATCCACCTCTTCAGCCGACAGCTAAGGTTAAATTAGTAGGAATTGCATCGCTAAATCATTATTATCTCAAAAAAGTCATACAATCTGATTTTAAATAACCTGCAAAATTTTCATACACCGTAGACATAGAAACAACCAAAGCAAGGCACGCATTTATGAGATATATACATATATAAAAGCAGCGAGATAAAGGTACTTCTATGTACCGCATCCTTTCAAAGTATAGGCGATCATGGCTCTCCACTACTTTCTATTCCTTGGGGCTCTTAAGTTTTTCTCAAATATCCGTGATTCCATCGTTCTGCAGTCATTTCACACAAGGACGTTGCTGTTTTTTTCTATATCGCCCTTGCTCTAAATACATGGTTCAGTTTTACAAGTCCTGTTTCCCCAGCGTGTGGAGAAGTAATCTCAGCTGTCGTTTCATGATTCACAGAATAATAATTCTTTCCGATGTAAACTTCACTGTCGTTTAGTCGCTCGGTCCATCGAAATAGATATTCGATCATTGCGAAGGGCCGATGTTCATGATCAATATAAAATGGCGGAAACTTGACATTGGCGTTTGTTTTGGTACCGATTTCTGGTGCGTTCTTGATTGAAACCTTGCATCGTACAGTTTCGATTCAGGCTTTGTTGAATGTTTACATTTTGTCCACTTATGAAAACCTTGAAGATAGAGTATGCAAAGATTCACTTTCGCCATATTATCCTCTACAAATTTCAGAAACGAGTATGCGACAGAATGGCTACAGAAGACATTAACGAAGGTTATTTGCTTCGTGCTCCAGCACTTCGGGCGATCAAAAAGTAATTTGTCATATATCGTCAGGTTGATTATTAACCTAAACAATAAACCACGCCCCAGACGATCTTCCGACATCGATGAAGTGATAGTGGGAAGATGTCGACGGAAGAGATTACTAAGATTTTGGAAATCGATATATCGGTAGCCTTTCGCCATCTGAAGTCTCTTGCGTTCAAGGAAAACGGCAGGTTTTGGTAATTCGAAAAGGCACCACTTTCGGCCACGACAACGCAAGACTGCATGTTACAAAATAGACTTGGCAGAATTTTAGATTTGAAATAAGAAATCCTTCCGATTGTAGAATTATGGGAGACAGTTATTAAAAGTTAAAACTAATGGTGACTATTCTTTTTACCAATAAGTTTTTTTTCTGAGTATGTATAATGTTGTTTTTAAATTTCTAATCGAGCACGAACTGCAACGATCTAATACACACACACACACACACACACACATATATATATATATATATATATATATATATATATATATATATATATATATAGAGAGAGAGAGAGAGAGAGAGAGAGATAGACAAACTTGAACGAACTAAGATAGATAGATAATCATGAACGAGCTGAAATAGAGAAATAAGTATGAACGAAATAAGATAGATAGATAGATAGATAGATAGATAGATAGATAGATAGATAGATAGATAGATAATCATGAACGAACTGAAATAGGTAAACATGAACGACCTGAAATAGACAGACAGACGATAGATAGATAGATAGATAGATAGATAGATAGATAGATAGATAGGAACAGTGTTGACATAAAAATCATCATTGTATGGTGACCATTTGATCTTCTAATAATAAGGGATGACACTGACAGTTTCCATGCTGTATTCATTAAATATACACTTATTTCGTCACTGGTTCTTAAAAAATAATAAAGTTATTAGAAACATTACTAAAAAGCGAGAAGAAAGAGCAATCAGAAGGACAATAGATCACGATTGACATTGCATTTAAATTTCCGAGGATTAAATTTGGTTGGAGATATGAAGCCGGAAGTGAATTCCACAAGTGAGAAGTGGTATAGATGGAATTGTTAGCATAGAACTTACGGTTACGCCTAGCCAACTCAAGTGTAAATTGATGCGATCTCGACGCCACTCTAGTACTAAGCTTAAGAAGTCTAGTTACCATAGCGAACAATTAACATAAAAGTATTTATGAGAAATGCACAGGAAGGAGTCAACCTTACGGTGTTGCGAAAGTGACTGAAGCGAAGACGACAGATCAGGACCAGTAATAGCTCTTCTTTTGGGTTTTATAAAAGAGTTTTAGATAAATAGCAGGAGCACTAGACAATATCATATGTAAAAAAAAAAAATGTGCAATGGTGAAAATTATATAAATCAGCGAAACATATACAAATTTCAAAAAGGACTATACGTACCACTCCTCAATTGGAACTCAACTTGCGTAAGACGATAAACTACATCAGCGTCTTGGTTAAGGCGATAAACTACGTCCAATAACAAGACCACTGATCAGGAGGTTTTGGAGAGCGTGGAACCGCCTCTTGATTGCTTGTGTTCCGGGTTCATTCTGACTTATTGTAGTAGTGGACGCCTGATGGGGTCCCAAATATGGGCAGGTGTTTATCACCAAAACAAACGCTGAAGGACTATAAGAGTGTAAAAATAGGTTTTAATACCAGCAATGAATTTTTGAGTAAAAAATATTACCAGTAATACATTTTTGAAGAAAAAAATGTTACCAGCAATACAATTTTGGAAATAATTATTACTAACAATATATTATTACCAGCAATATACTAACCCCCAAATTTGGGTAAAAACACTATGAAAGTGTAAAAACACGTTTTAATACCAGCAATACGTTTTTGTAAAAAATATTACCAGAAATACATTTTTAAGAAAAATATATTAAGAGCAATACATTTTTTGAAAAAAATTATTACCAGCAATAAAAATCTTGTCGGCATTAAATAATCCATTGTGATTGATTTACCGTAAAACAAAGCAAACCAAACCTCAACTGGAACTTATGTATGCAATCGATCGCTGAAAACGCTGGAAAAATAGTCTGTATGGTGAAGCAATCCGATAAGTAGCTGAATGACCCTGCTGTTTTATTTTTACAAGAGTCTCTTCAGAAAACAAATGGAATGGCGCTGACATAACTCAGCTAGTGTTGCAAGATCCACACTTCACTGTCTTGACAATTCAAAAGCGTCTAAAAAAAACCTTGTGGGTGATTAATCATTATTTTCAATTCTAAGATCCCTATCCGACAGATGAAACTGTCCTAGTATCTCGCTATTCTATCGCTATTTCCGTGGCAAATATTCTGTCGAGCTACAATCATTATTTCCTTCAGATCTTATTTTCACAGATCAGATCGGCCACGTTATGAATACTGGAACGAATCCCGATTATACCATTCGAATCTCATTGTTCCACGTAGAAATTTACTTCCCAGAAAAGAAGCTACCTTGTGGAAAAGGCTCCTAGGAAGAACGGTTTCCTAAACACTAGAATCTAAACTTCTTCAAGTTTAGTGTTAACCGATATCTTTTCATAATTTCATAAATCTGCGCTTCTTAACTACATATAGAAAATATCATTTATTAACACTGTACCAGGTCAGGGACAATAACATTGGAGATTCTTCTTTTGATTTTATCAAGAATCTCTCTCTATATATATATAGCAGGAGCACCATACGAGATGTTACAGAAATATTCAAAGCCAGGACGAATGCTATAAGTATACATTTGTAACTTCGATTCTGGCGGGAAAAAACAAACTTTAGCACGACACAGGAAACCATATTTCTTAACGGCTGATCTAGCAACCCCAGTCAGCGGAAAACATTAGACCCAGAAGACGTAATGTTTGGACGCAATGTGGAGCTTAATATCACTGGTTTTGATATGGTGGCGTTAAAATCATCAAGCCATTCCTTGCTAGAGTTAAAAACAGAATATAAATCCTATTTTTTTTCGAAAAGTGTCCAATTTGACCTTACCGAAACGCTTAGATTTACTATTAAGATAAGAATAAATGGTTGCACCATCAGTATAGATAATAAAATGAGTCCTGATAGCAGTTAGGAGCAATGTAGATTAGATGGCTGGGGAACACCTGCGTTAATACGAAATAATTAGGAGATGTTCCGTTCAAGTAACATTTCAGTGAATCAGTTCAAAAATTCATCAAGAAATAGCAGAAGTCCAGAACAGTTCGAAAGCCTCCGACATATCCAATGCAACAGCCCGAGCTTTTTCATTCTTATCTAAAGCTTGATAGACACTTTCAAAAATAATAGTAAACATATTAGCAGTTGATCTACAGAAGCTAAAACCAAATTACATATCTAAAGGATGATAGTGAACATTAGTAGAATATATATATATATATATATATATATATATATATATATATATATATATATATAATGGACTCTCCCGTTTTTCGACGTATGAGGATCTAGTTGATTCAGTTATGAAATTTTGTTCGATAATATTAAGTGGCATTTAAGACCCGCTTGTGATTTACAAAGGAGGCCACATATGGAGGAAGTGTGAGGATTGTGAGATGAGATCACTGTTAGATTGGCTGACCTTTTAGATCTCGCTCTCGATTCTTATTCAGACAAGGAGATTGAAAACTGCTGAGTCCACTAAAACACGTTGATCTCCATTTTTACCTGCTCCAGTGCTAAGTAACCCGACGGATTTGGTGTCAGTAGGAGTTTCTACCCACTAAGCCATCCATCAGCACTCGACAAAGAGAATCTGCTAATTCTAGCGTAATACATTTTCCGGAAGAGCTTTGCATTTTAGCGTAGGCAGGTGATGTTTGTAGAATTAGGCTGTCTCTCAAGAGTGCGATAGATAGATAGATAGATAGATAGATAGATAGATAGATAGATAGATAGATAGATATACACTAAATGAACTGAGCGTTGAATACGTTATAATTATCAACTCGTTATGACGTTTGACAACGTTAAAAGTTAAAACGTTAGTGCAAAACAACGATCTGATGAACGCTTGGGAACACCGAACTTACTCAGATATTGGAAATAATAAAAATAACTCGAAATGCAAAAAAGTATGAAATACTCAATAAATACTTTCGTTCGTCTTCGACCAAACTAGTGTTAACAAAATATTTCTTCCAAATACACGATAACCCGCGCACACACACATGCATATATATATATACATATATATATATGTATGTGTGTCTGTGTCTCTGTCTGTGTCTGTGTGCGTGTGTGTATACTTATATATATATATATATATATATATATATATATATATATATATATATATATATATATATATATATATATACTTTTTGTTATATGATATAATAAAAACATGTTGAAATTACTACACAAACGCTTAGATGTTTAACCTCCGTACTTCTTCAGGCGATGGTAAGTAACTGGTGATTAAATGATATTTAAGGAAATATAAAAACGAACTCTTAACTCTTGTCCGAAAATTATGGGGACATAAGGTCAAAATTAAAAAAATATATACTTGTGGGTATGTCTTGATTAACCAATTAAATGTCAGATCTACGCTAAATAGAAAAGTAACCTCAGAGGGTGGAGGCGGGGGAGTTATTTTTTCATGTCACAGTAAACGGGAACATAGGCTATCACTGACGATAGCGAAAAATATTTCGCTGACATAGATCTGAAGAAGTCAGTCATACTATTGAAACATGAAACCTATTGTGTAGCTATTTCAACATGTTTTTATTATACTCAATAATAATAATAATAATAATAATAATAATATATTGCCATACTTTTCATAGAGAACTTTAAAAGTAAATGCTACGAACAGTGGATTTTTACTCCATCTTTTCCTTCCTCACTTTGCGATATATATATATATATATATATATATATATATATATATATATATATATATATATATATATATAGCACTATTTACTGATATATAGAAATTGTACGTAAGTGTTTAATGTATAGGGATCTAGTTTATGTTCAAAACGCTATATTGTTTTTCTGCACGAAATATTCATTATATAAGTCTATTTTCAATACGCCATTTTAAGCCTAAGTGAGAATTTCAATGAAAGCATAAATATCAAAGATTTAAGGAATTCCAATAAACCGCCCGCCGATTCAATTTATTTTACCATTAAATCATTTAAACGGGCATAAAAGAAAATGACATCCCTTCTTCAAAAATCGTCTTTTGAACATATTCACCAAATCTTTATAAGCAATCTCGATATTAATCGTAAAAATAAGTTTTGAAATAAAAATATATTCTGAATTTGTTACTTAAAAGCAACTTAAATAGAAATTGAATTGATACTGATATTCATATATATATATATATATATATATATATATATATATATATATATATATATATATATATATAAAGAATGGTTGGATTGAATCTTTTCTACTGAAATCCCAATTAAGAGTAACTTGTCATATCATCAGAATGAATGACAAAAAGAATTTCACGTGTAGGCGCAGTTCAACGATGGAACAAGAATCGTGGCATGGCTTGACGTACAAGCACAAAACGAAACGGAAAGCGAAAAGAAGATTCCTCTAGAAATATTTAGAAAAAAACTGCATTGAATCTCAATAAATATAGATCAACTTGCCATAAAGCTATAAAATAAAATTGAAGGAAGCCGCCTGGTTGATTTTAATGAATTGAGACTAAGGTAGAAATATTCAATTATTCTAGCTAATATAGCTGCAATCGATGAGCGTAGGCTATGGTAATGCTTACAAATCGTTTGGCGGAATTAAAGACAACTAACTAATATAAATATTTAAAAAAAACAAAAAAACCTTTGTTTTCTTTGATTTTAATCCGTGAGAGAATACATTAAACACAAACACATCCCACGTCCCACAAACCGGGTGTAACCACACAATTGTCCAAATCGTATAACAGCATGAGAATATTGTCCATCCTACAAAATGTTTAATATCTAAAAAAGATATTAAACTAACTGAGTTTCTTTTTCCAGGCTTTCAGATAAATCGTTTAGTCTTCTTGATACTAATTGTCGTAAAAATTACTGAAATCTCTTTGGGCTATCCAGCTTGAAATAGAACAGGTTCAAATCGTTTTGTGTCAGCAACTCCATATCTTTTAAACTGAGCAATGGTGAGAGGAAAATACAATCAGGCCTTCAGTAATGGTACCAACATTCATACTCTGGCTTTTCAAATCCATTCAAGAAACATCAAGAGGATGGTGAATAAGTTTCAAAAAACGAAGCAGTAGAGGGGAAAACTTTATCAGGCTATCACAACAGCATGAGAGATCATTATTCAGCTTAGACCTTAATACTTTTTTACTGTTCAAATAGGGACCAATAATGTTATAAAAACCTCGGGGAATTCGAGTAAGATATCTTTAATCATTTCTAAGATACAACGGTTCAAATCCTAATCTAAAGATAGGACAATTTTGCTGTTACACCATATATATATATATATATATATATATATGGAACCGTCATATACGCTGACGTGCCTTACCTCTAGGCTACAAAGAACCGTTCGGTAGACAAGGTCGAATTTACTGCCAAAGAACGAATATTTTCTATGAAAAAACATTCAGGCCGGTAAATGATATTTAATACTGTTTATCATAAACAGAGCATTTGCTTAAATACTTGTATCTATAGAATAACAACGTTAAACATAAAAATGTCTTTAATAAATAAATTGTCGGACCTTGTCCATTTCTTAATATATGACATCATTTGTTTACATTCGATACGCCAGAGCAGTTATGAATGTACGAGATTCATGGAAGATTGGAGTTTATAAGCATATATATATATATATATATATATATATATATATATATATATATACGAGGGTCATTCAATAAATAAGGTGAATGTTTCGGTATAACGACTGCCAATACAGATAGAACCCTAATTTTTTTTTTAATTTTTCAACGTAGTTTCCCAGCTCTGTCACACACTTTTCTCATCTGTGCACTCAGCGAAAAACTCTTTGGACTGATGCCTCAGCAAGTCGCTCACAGCACTTTTGACTTCATCGTCACTTTTAAACTTCGTGCCTCTCGTGAACGCTTTCAAGGGACCAAACAGGTGAAAGTCTGAAGGGGCAAAGTTTGGGCTGTAAGGGGGATGAGGGAGCAGTTCCCAGCCCAGCTCGTTGATGGTCTGCACCGTTTGGGCTGCTGTGTGAGGCCTTGCGTTGTCATGAGGCAAGATGACTCCTTCTGACTGATGACCCCAGCGTTTGTTCTTTATGTCTTTCTTGACCTGCCTCAACATTTCACAGTAGTTCTTCTGTCAGACTGAATGAGGTCATTGACTGATTCGATCACCTCAGGCGACCTCATTTCTGTAGGCCTCCCTGGCCTGTCTTCATCCTCAACAGTGCACCGTCCTTCTTTAAACTATTTAGCCCACGTGTAGATATTTTTGGGCTGAAACATGTGGCACCATACACAGTTGACAGTCGCCTATAAATTTCAACTGGTTTGCACCCATTGATAACTGACCGTTGTTCAATCCTGGAGCATGCTTCTTGATCGGCCATCTTTGTTAATCGCCAAAACTCTCAAAGTTTTTTTTTTTAATCTGCAAAAGAAATTAAATCCATGTGAAAAAGAAGTAAAACAAAAACAAATAAAAAAAGTAATCTATCTGTATCAGAAGTCCTTATATCGAAAAAATTCACCTTATTTATTGAATGACCCTCGTATATATATATATATATATATATATATATATATATATATATATATATATATATATATATATATGTGTGTGTGTGTGTGTGTGTGTGTGTCCACAGACAGAATGTTTCACTATATCACAGCTCATCAGTGTGGCTTTACGTCCGGTTGTCTCTAGCTAGGATCGAAACCCGGCTGAATTGGGGTCAGTCTATTTTACTCCTAAGCCGGTGGCGAACGGTAGGGAAAAAGGTGAATTTTAAGCGTATTATTTTTAGATATATATACCGAGGGAATGCTTTCCTTCGTTGCGCCAGTTCAGGCTTTCAAGGCTAGGCTATGGCATGCACTCGTTTGACTCATCATCATTTTCTTTTGTCTTTTAACTGCTTCACTCCGATCAAGGCGACAATGCCACTAGAACGCATGCGCTTACAAGAAGTGAAATTGAAAGAGAACGAGGAGATTGAGAATTGGCGAAGAATGAGGAAAGGGTAAAGAAATAGAGAAGATAACGATATGCGTTTCATTTAAATGTTTGAAGATTCTATAATTAGAATCTTCAAACAGGGAAGCACGTCATCGCGAGTTCCACAGATGTGAAGTTCAAAAAAAAAAAAAAAGACAGTTCAAGAATTGGCGGTTTCATGTAGCTGATTCAAAGGTAAAACTATGAGACCTAGTTGTTAATCTAATAGCACGCTTAAATTCATGTAGTCGATGCACCAGTGAAAAAAAAACAAACAATCCCATGATGAAAATATTTGTAGAACAAACAGAGGGAAGCCACGTCACGTTTGTGAAAACGTGACCAGAAAAGACATGCTTAGTTCGGATCGATTAATTTGCTGACCAGTTTCTGGACTTTTTTTTTAAAATAATCTCGAGATGCACTATGGAAGCAGCTGACCAGATATGACAAAAGAATTGAATACACGGTCGAATGGTAGATTTATAGATACGCAAGAAAAATTTTGACCTGACACAGTGAACCATTTTTTCTTTATAGCAACAATGCGATTGATACTATATATTTTTCCACTAGATGTCATTCGAAAACTTGTGGCCAGGAAGTCGTACAGTTTTGCTCTCCTGGAGTTCAGCTTCAACCATCCTCATTGTAACTAGAACTAACTGGTGATTAAATGAAATCAGTTATGTTTTGGGGGCGCTGAAATTTACAAGCCATTTCTTGCCCAAGTTAACCACTGATTCCTGGCATTTATCAACAGTAGTTGCCAGGTTTACTTTGTCGGAAGGTGGAAGTTCCACACATAGGGTTCTTTCCAAGAACTTTTATTCTGTGGACCAGACTCTCGAGAGCATGCTTCCACAACCATTAGACTTTTATCCTCTTCAAGTTAAACATCAGTCGTTGTGGATCCTACATATCCTCATAACATAAACTTCTTAGTTCATACACTTAAGGCCTTAATACTTAATTCGATGACGCTCTACCCTAAATGGTTTTTGGAGATCCTATTTGATGAATAATAGTAGAAAAACTCCTACCTTAGTCAACTGGCTATTTACTGAGTATCGGTGATGAATTCCCAAATGTAAATTCCGTCATTTATCAGTGTTTACCCAAGAGACGCGGTCTTTTAAAAATAAAGTGATAAGCTAAGTAAACAACTCACTATGGATGGAAAGATAACAAAGTCAGAGTTTAAACCAATTTGTTGATGTCTTAACATAGATTTCTTACCGGTAGGTACTCAAATGCCCCCGACTGCCCCCTGCCACCCCACCAACGACAAATCCAACAGTAGAAAATAAATTCATGACCCGAAAACTTTGATTAAATTTATTTGGAGTCAACATGTTATATACGGAAATTTCGTTCTTCATATCGAACTGTTATAAGACGTTTTAATGAGCTTATATTGACGAGCACAATCAACTGCTTTTCCCGTTGAATGGGGTTTCGGTCTGATAAAAAATAAATAGTGAACTGGATTGCATTGTTTTTCCTAGTTAAATTATTAAATCTGCCATAAATATCTTAATTATTAAAATTCCCCATTTTGGATTTCAAATGTAGCTCTTTTCGGAAAACAGCAAGTGACTGAAATTATACCAAATGATTTTGTAAAAGAAAAAATAAAGAACATGTTTTACTTGAATTTCAGCCTCTATGGATTCTCAAATCATTTAAAAGAAAATGGACTATTTTAATCTCCAGAGAGGAAATTATTTGCCTGTCATGACAATGGCTGATGCTAACCTCCATGATAGTAATCCATCGTGCTTTCTGAGGCTAATAATTTTCACTGATATGATGTGTTACTTTTATACCAAATGATGCCATAGATCTGCTGCTAGGAAGTTGATTCACTTCATTGTTCGTGGTAATTTTTCTCGCGAGAATCTATCTCAAACTTTAAAGTCAACAATTCATCTATGCATTTGATATTGTTGACACATATGGTCTCGTGTCTGTAATATGTATTTAGCGATTTTTGGAAAACTTCAAAAATAAAACAACAAAAATCTTCAAAATAAACAAACATTAAATTAAAGATATGTTAAAGCTACGACGAACAGAATGATTTGCTTTTCACACAGGATTGTGCCTACTGTTTTCATCAAAATGAGACAAATAATAAGCATTTTGTAAAATAAACTCCATGAGACATAGCATTCGGTAAAATAAATATCATGTGATATAACATTCTGTTTGTTAACAAAGAAGAGATTACTGAACTGTTACGTGACAGCTGTTCTTCTTTACGACAGCGAATGCTGGACGATTTCTTCAAAGTTGAATAAAAGACTCGAGTCGACGGAGATGTGATTCTACCCAAGGATGTTAAGGATATTATGGACAAAGCCTGTGAGCAATGGTGAGATCTTAGAGAGGTTACAAAATAGGAGGCGGCTTATACTTAACATCAGAAAGAGGCAGCTGAAGTTTCTGGATCACGTAATAAGGAAGGAGGGTCTAGAGAATCTGATACTCATGGGTCAAATAGAGGGAAAGAGATACAAGGGAAAGTAGTGCGTGACATACCTGACGAGCTTAAGCAAGTGGATGACAAAACACGGTCTGAGGGAAGAAGCAGAGGGAAGGAATTTGTTGAAAGCTGCAAGGGATAGAGGGAAGTGGAGAGACATGATCGACTATGTCATGAATGGACATGGCACATAAAAAGAAAGACCATCAAAACGTTGGCAACCAACGCTCATCACATCTTTCTTTCCTTTGTAGCTCTAAGTAAAATAACTCACAAAACCTCCACTGTCCTCTTATTCGTTTAACGGTAGCTGATTAGTTTTATCATTCTGCCCTTCCTGTATTCAATATGTCCTCTGACTGCCAGTTTTTCCTGTCACAGATATTTTAACTGTTTCTTTTACATGTTTTATCATTTTCTGACAGCGTAATTCTTCCGCACATGTCATATCTGTGATATAAAATAAACATTATTAGACAATATTATATAAAATAAATATATGTGACATAACGTTTATCGATAATATATTTTTGTATTTATTTTATCAAAAAAATGTTGCGTATAAATCTGTTGCTAAAAATGTAAGTAAACCATCTAATAGTTATTTTTTAATCCTTCTCCGTTTCTTAAAATCGTAGGCGATATTTACACAGTAAAATGCACTAATCGTCCCTTTTGCTGAATCTAAAATACGCTGACTGCATTGTATGTACAAGTGTAAGACATCTTCCTAAAGGAAGACAACTGCCAAGAAAATGCATACAGACAAACCAATAGTATTTACCAATGCCCAAACACGACCACAGTTTACCTACATATATAGACAAGTTTTATTCCTAACCTGTATGCCGCTAGAATAAAGCGTAGATACAAGAAATGTTTACCTATATACTTGAGTAGAAGCCCGACAAGAAATTTACTGGTAACACGAATATAAACGCGACGAATATCCAGCTAGAGACGCAAGTATAAATGCGGCAAATATTTACCTATGTATTTGCATATAAAATTTATCAATATTTACTCAAAGATCTATGGATAACATGATCAATATTTTTTATTCTTACTCATATTAACTTAAGCCATGTACGCAAATAAAAACACAACAAACATTTAACGATTCGCCCAAGTAAAAACACTGATTGTATTTACATACAGTCTCAAATAGAATAAAACTTGATTTCTATGTTGAATAAAACAAGTGATGATAAGTGGTACATTTCCTCGAACAAATCATCTCTATTATTACTGGTCTTAAGATATTCTTCTTAGGGCGTTCATTTCAAAACTGAGGAAATATTCATTTTGAAATTTTTATGTATGTATTCATTCATCTGTCATCACAGTTGATCACTTAACCAGATACCGCTATTCAAATTAAACATACATTTATTCAAACCTAATATGCTTTTATTCAATTTAAATATACTTTTAAATTAAAATTGCTTTTATTTAAAATAATAACAGTATTTTTGATGGCAAAGATTATTTTATTTCATATAAATATGCATTTATTCCTATCAACTACATTCTTATTCAAATTAATGAAAGTGTTATTCACTAATTTAAGGATGTGAATTCAACGTAACAAAACTCTTTTGGACGCATATTGCAAATTAAACTTTCGCTCATTTGCAATGTAGTTAAAACAAATATTATTTTTATTGATACTTATGTCGGAGTTAGCCCTCCTTAATTCCTTAATTGTTCACTAGGGTCGCTCTCCCTACACTATAAATACTGGGTGACTTCTTGCCTCATTCTTTTTTTCACTTTGCATTTCAGCGGACACATTTAAAAATGTGATCTCTCATAAAAATCAACGTTTCGCCTACTTCTGGGAAACGCCATGAAACACTCTTACACGTACGTACTAACATTCACCAAAATACAAACTCTTTACGTCCACACACAAACATAAATGTTAATGTATTTGTCACTTGTAAATTTGTTGTTTTAATACATATATTTGTTGACATATATATATATATATATATATATATATATATATATATATATATATATATATATATATATATATATATATATATATATATCGGTCTTGTTTGTTTTCTTTACATCTTCGGTTGGTCTCAAATTCATTCTGTCATTTTCTTGTAGTTGGACCTTCTAACAGGAATAAACAGCACGTGTTTCTAATTCAACAACGCACAAACCCAAACGGCCCTCTACACTAACATATTAATACATTATAGTGTTGGAGCTTCAGCGTAAAATTTTGTCACACGAGAAAAAAAAAACACATCGGTATTCATGGGCAAATTCTTCAATATTCGAGTAAGGTGTTTTTTTTTCTTTTAATTTTTCTCTATTGCATGAAGATTCGCGTTCAACAGAAAATATCACTTTCTATTGTGTTTAACATTAGAGAGTAAGATGGCGAAAAATCTAGCAGACAATCCATCACTTGTAATTGCACTTAGCAAGTGTCTTGATTGTCGTAATCTGATATTGTCCATAGTGAATAAGGGTTTAATTGCTTTGAATAAAGGCATCTTTATATTGAATAAAAGAATCTGTTTCATGAATTATGGCCTTTATATTTGAATAACGGCTTCTTCTATTTGATTAGATGTTTCTTTAATTTGAATAGACTTATTTAGCTGAATGAATAACTCTGGAGCATTGTAATAAAAATATTAAAGAAAGAAAACCCTAAAATGTTTTCTTCTAATATATATTTTCTTTATTAAGAAGGATGAAGTAATGTCTGAACTTGTATGAATAAATTTGTGGTATTGCTCTCGTATAAATTTACCAGGCCAGTCACTCTGGTCACATTAACATGCAAGGACACATTTCTGTCTCTGTATATGAATGTTTCAGACGAACAGACATTCAACAGAAATACAACTGATTAAAAAAAGGAAATTATGCAGGAAAGTATCAAGAAAATATGAACGTGAATGTTGACATGATAAACGGCTGAGAAATAACAAAAAGATAAAAACAACAACGAAATGATTTCTAGGCATTATTCGCCGAGAAGACAAAAGGTTGAAAGTAAAAAGAAAAAAAAAGTTAATTCAGAATTGCAATAAAACTTATGGTAAACGTGAATCTTTAAAAAAAAAAGCCAAAACCAATATCTGATTTGTCGTCTTCAAATCTCTAACGTTAGGATTATCATAAACCCGTTTTAATGAGAATGTAGGCTCTGATTTATTACAAAACAAAACAAAAACATTCTCATTAACTTATATCGTACTGAATGTACGGCTATTTTTCCAAAGATTTAGAAGACATATAGAATGACCGAGATTTTTTTTTTTAACACAAGTAAAATCTTAAATTAGAATGAACTGATAATATATATATATATATATATATATATATATATATATATATATATATATATATATATATATATATATATATATATGCGTGTGTGCGCATATGTGTGTGTGTGTAGCCAGGTATAAGAATTATAGAAAAATGCTAACAGATTTAAATCCGCTCACTGAAAGCACATGTTTTGTACAAAACCGGCTCCAGATATTTAAGTCTTTGTTTATATATATATATACAAATATTTTGGAGGCTCACTTCGGAATATGATCAACAATATTGTTTCTACTTAAAAAGGAATATTTACAAATTGTGAAGATGTTTTTTTTTAAATATTTTTTGAGATGAATAAATGTAAATTTGCTTCCTTCCGGAACCGATTATTTATTTAAAAATATGATAATTTTTTGTTTGCTAAGTAGTCTTTCATTGAACATTTGACCAGGGTCTTTGTTCGATCGTTTGTCACACAATCTAAAATGAAATTCTCACAATTAATTACTCGCATTTTACGTATATTTATTTGACTATATAATATTCCAAAAATGATACCTAGCGATATTGCTTAGCGATATTTTGTTTATATGCGGCAACAGTAACAGCTATGTCTCCCTTTACTTCTTTCAGGCGGCTGAGAACTACAATTTATACAAATAGATAAGAACAACGTAAGTAACATATACACCTGCCACGTGTAGACGCATTATCTGTTGTTTTTTTTGTTTCTATACTAACGCAATCCATACATTTGTACTGTAAAAAAAAGATACACAAATTAATTCATATCATCTATATCGGAAATAATCTTTGTAATCCATTTCTTTCATTTTGAAAGAAAAATAATAAATAAACATTATTGAAATTTGTAAACCCGTGTTTAAAAATAAACTTAATTCTTCCCTTCTACACGCATATTCCCCTGTGTATATACATATATAATCCCTCATTGAAATCAACACTGAGTACCGACTGTTACTTTCTGGATTAAAACTTCCGGTCATTGTTGAAGTAACTTATTATAGAAAAATATGCGCTCTTTGGCAGGAATCGAACTTACATCTGTTAGAAGAGCGCAAATCTTCTTTAATAAATCTAATAATGCGCATAAAATTACTTGCCGAAGCACGGGAAATGATTCCCGATAGATTCTATTATAAAATGAAACAATGTTTATCTATGGTCTCACGTATAGACACAATAAATATTAACCTAAACTAAAAGAATATGAACAACCTATATTTATGTATTGACTGAAGTATAAAAATGTGCAATATTTATCTATAGACTAAAATACAAAAAAACCACATTTCGATATCTTATTTGGCATAAGGGGTTACATGTAGCCTTCATTCACCTCATAAATGCTTTCGACACTTCAGGCAGACCAGGCCTCTGAACTGTCTTTGAAAAGTGGATAGATCGCTAAAATTTCTCAGTATTTTTATCCAGATTCATGAGAAGCAACTGGATCAAGTTGGCTTCGCAAGTTATCATCTAAACCATTACAATGACAGGCAGCATAAAGGAATCTTCGGTGGGATCTACAATATTGTTTTAAGCATTCATTTGCATGATGCTGTACTTATACGTGACCAAGCCTAAGCATATACATTTTTCAAGATTTTGCAGCTATAGTTCATCACTCATTGATAAAGCCCAGTTTTTCAAAGCCCATGAAATGTCTGAAAGTGAAAAACAACTTGGAATGAATCTACATTTCTTTGAATCTACATCTCAACAACTTCTCCTGCGTTTGCGAGTGAAAGATGGGAACAGTCCATGAGTTCATCTTATATATATATATATATATATATATATATATATATATATATATATATATATATATATGTATGTATGTATGTATGTTACTTTTCATTCCCGCATGTCTTGATTATTTAAAAGAGACTCTTATTGACGTCCGCTATATTTTTATGTGTAGGTCGGTGGACGAAATTAAATACAGATAAAAATAAACAATGTCTACGCAAATACATGTATCCACTATAAATACGGTTAAAATTATTATATATATTGATCTGGGAATTTTACTACATATATATGTAGTTACTTTGTATGAAATTAAAATAAAATCAAAGACGGATGACTACATTTTGAAACTGAAGGATGACGGAAAATTGCGATTACGTACAATGAAAATGTAGTAATTCATTCTTCCTTGCAAAAAAGAATTTTAAAACAGTTTTATGTTGGACATTCTGAAATGTCAAGAATGAAATCCCCATACATATATTGGCCTACAATAGGCCCGGATATTCAAAATTTGGTTAAGCCATGCAGAATTTGTGGCATAGCGGCAACATTAACACCTGTCAAGCCTGGAAAAATATGAATAAACTATGGTCCAATTTGTCTGTTGCTTCCGTGGGCATTTTGAATAGCAGGTATCGCTTGATTGTCGTGGACTTTTTTCCAAATATTTAATGCTTTAAATATTTAAGTGTGGAGGACATACTTCCATTGTGCCTGTAAACTGTCATGATCTGTTTTCGAGCTGAGGTTTTTCATATACTGACTACAGGCATATCTTTATACGTTAAAAAGGTCAGTTGGGTACAGTAAAAAAAGAGAGCAATCCTGCATAAAACAGTTAAGCGAGTACGACCAAAGAGGGGACAGTTAAGCGATAAGTAGACATAAGTATACACATTAAATTCAATTAGCGCTTTATCTTTATATATTGATATCTAGTATTTTATGACAAAAACCAGCCTGACTAAAGGGCCTACTCAAAAGCCATGGAATATAACAAGCAATTTTGGCACATGGAAACACTTACAATATAATACACTCTATAACTTGCTTTCTCTCTCTCCCCGCTTTTTCTCCTCTCTCTCTCTCTCTCTCTCTCTCTCTATATATATATATATATATATATATATATATATATATATATATATATATGTGTGTATGTATAGTTTGCCATATATATAGTTTTTGTGCGTGAGTGTATATAGTGTATATAAACAGATATAAATAGTATGTCTCATGTGCTTATGGCACTGCATTTTCTGCCAGTATTGAGCGTGTAAATATAATTCTATATACTTAAATCATAACGAAAATTGTGGAAGATTATATTAAATTCCTAAAACCTCCTAGCGAGTGAACTGAATAATTGCAAAAGGATCCTCAAAACTCCAGAGTTGTGCTGAACATAACATCAGCCACCTAATATATATATATATATATATGTATGTATATATATATATATATATATATATATATATATATATATATATATATATATATATGTGTGTGTGTGTGTGTGTGTGTGTGTGTGTGTGTGTGTGTGTGTGTGTGTGTTGTACGCAATTATTTTTATGTTTTACAGTGGAGTAGTGTGATTTATTAATCTTTGGATTTAAAAAGAATAATATTGCTGCGAGTGAATATTACAATATTTCATTAACAATATTTGTAGAATAGCATTACGTTTACAGGTACAAACCTAATGTTCAAACTATAGCTGGTGAGAGGAGGCGGATTCATACCTATTCCAAGTTTTTGTTTTTTGTTTTTTGTTTTTTCTGCGGAAGTGAACGACAGGACTACAATTCGATTCGATATATTACAGCGTTTACATATATAGACAATTTTGTCACAGAATCCTGGCGACAGCCTGTTATATTTGCAATTCTAGAGCTTGAACCTGACATTCGGAATCTACTGTTGATTTGGATGTCCACCATTTATCAATTTACCAAGACACAAACGCACACACACACGCATATATATATATATATATATATATATATATATATATATATATATATATATATAAACACAGATATAAGAGAGTTGTCGGGACCGGAGAAGAAGTCTCTTATATCCCGGTTTCTCTTATATCCGGGTTGGGTCTAATTTATATACATTAACACAGGCTCTAATTTGGAACCAGAAAAATCTCTCTTATATCCGGGTTTCTCTTATATCCGGGTCTCTTATATCCAGGTTACACTGTAGATAGATGGATATATATATATATATATATATATATATATATATATATATATATATATATATATATATACACACACACACACACACATATATATATATATGCAAATATATGGATATAAATCCGACAGTATGAAAGAAAAATACTGAAAAAAAAAACAAAATTCTGAATATGCATTATTAATGTTAAAATAAAGTCGACGTCGGACGTTTCGGTCTATTTAAGACCATCTTCATGGACATTTTCATTTAAACATAATTAACATTATAACTTATAACAATTTAACACAAAAGACGATGGACATAAGAGCCCAACTAATTCAGACAGATAACTGAAATTTTATACAGATCAGCGTTCTGTTTAAATATGATCACGTAGTCGTCACGTGGGCGATGTTATTAAGACGTATTCGAAGATGATTTCCAAAAATTAAAAAATATCAAAAAGTCGAATGAAAAATTTTTATAAACAATTAAAGAAATCTCTTCCGTTGATGTTGGAATACGAACTGTTTTTTAGAACTGTTTTATCGAACAGTTTTTTAGAACTGTTCCATCGTTTTTAAAATCACTTTTGGATTTGCATTGTAACGGGAAAGACTTTCAAGCTTGTTGAAGATATAAGAACCATTGATCACTACGTATTCCAACATCAACGGAAGAGATTTCTTTAATTGTTTATAAAAAATTTTCATTCGACTTTTTGATATTTTTTAATTTTTGGAAATCATCTTCGAATACGTCTTAATAACATCGCCCACGTGACGACTACGTGATCATATTTAAACAGAACGCTGATCTGTATAAAATTTCAGTTATCTGTCTGAATTAGTTGGGCTCTTATGTCCATCGTCTTTTGTGTTAAATTGTTATAAGTTATAATGTTAATTATGTTAAATGAAAATGTCCATGAAGATGATCTTAAATAGACCGAAACGTCCGACGTCGACTTTATTTTAACATTAATAATGCATATTCAGAATTTTGTTTTTTTTCAGTATTTTTCTTTCACATATATATATATATATATATATATATATATACAGTGTAACCCGGATATAAGAGAGTTATCGGGACTGGAGAAGAAGTCTCTTATATCCGGGTTTCTCTTATATCCTGGTTTGGTCTATTTTATATACATTAACACAGGCTCTAATTTGGGACCAGAGAAAATCTCTCTTATATCCGGGTTTCTCTTATAACCGGGTATCTTATATCCGGGTTATATATATATATATATATATATATATATATATATATATATATATATATATATATATATAGCGTATATTTTGGCAGTATGTTTTCATTAAGTCCTTACTCAGTGAAGAATTTAGACAAATTTTGTCTACATATTTTCAATAAGATCCTCTCATATTCTCGAGCAAGCTTCTTAGAATTCGTATTAAAGGAAGAGAGAAAATTGTCATGTTGAAAATGCCTAGAACAGCATGGCTAGAAAAATTCTTGTTGAAAATTAATCCATGCTTTTTCATGAAAATAATAATCACAAAGTAAAACTTATTAAAGCTATTTATATTAAAAATTAGGAATACTGAACGAAACTATTAAAATGTTTACAATAGATTGTTTAAAATATCTAGGCTTTAAATAATATTTTTAAATAGATTTAAAAACAATTTGATTATTTCATAACTTAGCAACCCCACACATACACTTACATCGTGGAATTTAAGTCGTACAGTAAATAACCTTTGTGTTTTTCACTTCACGGATAAAAATTAAACTTTCAGATGAACACAAAAAAATTTGTGTTAGAAATAAACAACACGCTGTTAATATCGAATATACGAGAGGATGCTACTGAAAATAAGTAGATGAAATTTGTCTAAGTTATTCAATGACACACACACACACACACACACATATATATATATATATATATATATATATATATATATATATATATATATATATATATATATACACGATTGGTTAAGACGCAATAATATTTCAATAACCAAAGACGCTATTCTTAAAAATGTGCTCAATACAGAGTTGATCAAATATAATTTATGCAAAAATTATAATATAAGCATGTTATAACATCACTACAAAAATTGCCATTTTTTTCAACACTTCATGTGTCTTTTCAAGATGGTGGGGAATGTCTACATTAAACACCATCACGTATATATATATATATATATATATATATATATATATATATATATATATATATATATATATATATATATATAGATAGATAGATAGATTGATAGATAGATAGAAAGATAGATAGAGAGTGAGAAAGAGAAAGAAAGAGATATACAGCATATATGCAATCAAACATCTTGCTTCGAATAATAAAGACATTGTCTATATATTTTTATATTAATCCTTTCTAATTCCCTAATTATCTTCTTGTTAAGTTAAAATTTTATCGACGAAGGTACCGTAGTTCTTGCCAGCCCAATTTCAATAAACTACGAAATCATCCTCAGTGAGTAATTGCAAAGACAAATTATTGTAACTGTGAACTTTGTCATGGTGAACGCGCTGTGTTATAATTATTTTAAAATTAACCATTGTACTTTCGATGTTTTTAGAACCAAGCGTCCATAATGTATGAGAGCTGACGAGATAAGATTTTAAAAAATGCAACAACTGTTAGTCGAATGTATTTTAAAACATTTCTACAACATTCGGAATAAATGTTGCTGTGTTTGTTGGATAAATAATAAATGTTGCTGTGTTTGTCCGCCATAGCCACCGAAACCGTGAGATCACCCCTGGTCGGCGGCTGATGAAGTCAGGGTATCGCACGTGCTAAATATATATATATATATATATATATATATATATATATATATATATATATATATATATATATATACAGAGAGAGAGAGAGAGAGAGAGAGAGTTTGTGTGAGTGTGTGGAAAAGTTGTGTGAGTGTGTCAAAAAGGTATATGCAAGAAGTTGTATGTAAGTGTGAATATCTATTTTCTATCTGAAGGAAACGTGTAAATTCAATTAGATATATTCCGGTCTGTTAACACGTGAGCATGCAATTTAATCGACATTTGATGAGGGTTATTTACGGAGGCCTGTAGTTACAAGAAGACGAATATTGCATTAATCACAAAGATTTCAGCAGATAAAATGCATAGATATATAACAAAAACGATTTTCTTTTCAATTTTCTATCATGGAGTGTTGTACAGGTGCAAAGATAATTAAAATTTGCCATGAAATAATCGAAGACAACAACAACGGATGGAATTCCTAATCCTTTGTGTTCACATGCAAAAAAAAACAAAATAACCACTGAACATTATATATAAACTCTCCTTTTTTCACACACACACACACACACACACACACACATATATATATATATATATATATATATATATATATATATATATATATATATATATATATATATATATATATATATATATATATATATATATATATAATAATGGTGCATGGACGAGTTGTTAGAAAGCTCGCTATCTGCTCCGGGTTCGAATCTCAGTATGGTCGATTCCAAAGGAAGGTTATTTCCTGGTGTTATCCGTCTGGAGGTGGGTATGATCTCAGCGTACGGCACCTTCGGGAATTGGCTGAAAAGACATCCAACAGGTTGACTCAAAACTTGTGAGAGAAAGTGGGTAAACAGAATCCTTGGGGGACGTCGATCGCTGTGCTAGCACGAAGTTACAAGTGATCGTGACCGAGGTTTTCAGCGCGCCGGCCTTGTTCAAGATTGCTGACCGCGTTAGAGACCACGCTCTCTCCCAGAAACTTATACCCACACAACATTATTGCGGTATAAAGCACAGGTGAGCTCTCTGGGTGTGTAACTAAAATAATTGTGCCTGAGAGGTGTCTACACGGGGAATCGCTAGCCACACTAGTAGATTAGTATATGAGTGGCTACTATTATCTATCTATCTATCTATCTATCTATCTATATATATATATATATATATATATATATATATATATATATATATATATATTTTCATCTTTAAATAACTGAATATTGTGTTCAAGTTCAAAGGAATTTGTCGTCCCTCGGTGTTTTATATTTATACACGCACCTTCTCTGAGATTCCTCATTCTTGTCAATCAATCTACCATACCTAAAGACTATATTTTTAATATTATTTTTGGTTATGCATTCGTTACAAGAGACGTCGGAAATTTGCCACTGTTGACATCCAACTGCATTTGGGGATCGACTTTTTTTGACGGCATTTACATCAATAGCTTCCATTTTTTTCGTGTTCGGATATAAACGCAAACAAGCGGCCGCTTATAATCAGGTTGCTTCTTTTCCTAGATGAAATACCTCCGAGAGGAATGTCGAGCTCCAACTATCCAACTAAGCTGCTTTGAGGCTCCAATGTTTCATATATATATATATATATATATATATATATATATATATATATAGTGTAACCCGGATATAAGAGACCCGGACATAAGAGAAACCCGGATATAAGAGAGATTTTCTCTGATCCCAAAGTGTTCCCATACTTACCTAAACACAATAGACCAAACCCGGATATAAGAAACTTCTTCTCCAGTCACGACAAATATATATATATATATATATATGTGTGTGTGTGTGTGTGTGTGTGTGTGTGTGTGTGTGTGTGTGTATGTATGCATATATATACAGTGTAACCTGGATATAAAAGACCCGGATATAAGAGATTTTTTCTCTGGCCCAAAGTGTTCCCATACTTACCTAAACAAAATAGACCAAACCCGGATATAAGAGACTTCTTCCCGACAACTTTCTCCGGTCCGACAACTATTATATATATATATATTATATATATATATATATATATATATATATATATATATATATATATATATATATATATATTATATGAAAGAAAATACAGAAAAAAAAACAAAAATCTGAATATGCAATTATCTGGTATTAATGTTAATATAAAGTCGACATCGGACGTTTCGGTCTATTTAAGACCATCTTCATGGACATTTTCATTTAAACATAATTAACATTAGAACTTATAAAATTTAACACAAAAGACGATGGAACGCTGATCTGTATATAATTTCAGTTATCTGTTTGGAATAGTTGGCCTTCTTATAATCCTTATTAAAGTAAGAGAGACAATTACTATGTTGAGACATATTCATTAATTCTCCGAGTACTTTCGACATTAGCACATTGTCATCTCAGAGTGTTGCTTTTTCAAAGACAAAATTGTTGTGTTCATCTGCAAGTTAAATTTTTACACGTCAAGTGAAAAACGCTAAGGTTATGTACCGTTTTATTTAAATTCCACGATGTAAACGTCAGGGGTGGTAACTAAGTTATGAAATGTTGAAAAGTTTTTTTGTTTTTTTAATAAAATATAACTATTTAAATTATTAGAGAAAACCTAGATATTTTAAACTATGTACTGTAAACACTTTAAAATATTTGTTGTGTATTCATAATAAATTGTGTTAGTGTCAATATATTTTTTATCTTAATAGCTTCAAAAATGTATAGTTTATGTTTATTATTCTCATGAAATGTAGAGATGTATTTTCGAAAAAGTGTATATCTATCTAGATAACCTACAGGGAATTCAAAATGAACCCTTTATTTCATTTAAGTTATTGCTCGCCCTTTTCTAATATGGTGAAAATAACAGAGATGAAGATGATACTCTGAATATAAATAATCTAATATATATATATATATTTACCGATACACACACAAACGCACAGGCATAATACATATCATACATATATATATATATATATATATATATATATATATATATAAAATAATTGAAAGACTGATCGAACGATTGAGAGTGAATAAGATATGTTCAAATTATCGCAATCTGTCTAAAACATTTGGGCTGTGTTTTTATCATAATTTTTCCTGCTTTATCATTCGAATGATGCCTCTTCTCAGGGGGCCTGCATTTGTCCATGAACAGACATTGTCTTCGCGAGCCAGTGAGCCGTTTTCTCATGGCTAATGTCCCTGAAATATTCTCTCTGGATTTGCAAAATGATTGATGTTATTCGATGACGAAACAGAATATCCACAAATGATCGATTTTTTTAATCAATTTTTAGTCTTTTCGGAAAAAAAATAATGACCATATTTACGACGACATCTCAATCACACAAAGAGTGTCTGGCTTTAGCGATATTCACAAGATCTACAGGGTGTTCCAAAAGTCATGCAAGACTTATCAGAAAACATACATTTGTGAAATAGCAACCAGGGAAAATTTGCATGACATCATCTTCCATAATTTGACCAAATAGAATTTCTTGATAACATATTGTCACATGAAAAAAACATAATTCCTTAGTTAAATAAAAAAATTATATTAAGTAGTTTATCAATGATAACGTGACTTGTGGAATACCCTGTATAATTAAAACATTCGACGAGCATATATATTCGAGTGTGCCAATCGCCTTGTCTTTGGAAAACCCATTTGAAAAATCTATTTTGTTTTGCCTATATTTTTTATATAGATCTCCCGTTCTTCCTATGTTCAACTCCGAAAATTAATTATCCATTTTGTTTCTGCCTATGTCCAGGAGGTGTTTCCTTATTCCAAATGATTTGAACTTGTATTATAGCAGTATATGGAAGTAAAGAAAGTTAATTGAAAATATCATATATATATATATATATATATTTCTATCAATCATTTCACAAAAAGAAGGCAATAAAGCCACTACGACGAGAAAAAGCCACAAACTGAAAGAAACTGAGAAAAACGTTATTGAGGAATAAGGTCAATAAAAGGTCAAGATTCATGAAGATGACGATGGTCCACGCATTTTATTTTTAACAGGAAAGCAAGACACCAAAAGATAATTCCGCAGGTAAGTCGAGGAAGCGAAGAAACTATGAGAAATAAAGAATAAGGTTATATCTAGCAATTTAAATTGTAAAATCATAACACATAGATACAGATTTTATATTCATTAGTTAAAGGTTACAAAAAGAACTCGTCAAACAATGATATTACGAACGCTTGTTTGAATTCTTTCAAGAATATCGAAATTAATTTTCTATTTGAATTTACGGAAAGATGTGTTTCCTTATTTTCATCAATAACAGATGCTGCGATAATAACAGGTAAGATGAAGAGATTATTATAACTAGATAACGTAATATATGACGTAAAAAGGAGTGAAGATGTTGAGATATGGCCACCGGAATTTGGAATAAAAGCCAGTTCACATATCATGGCGGTACACTAGATTATAGCATCAAGTGAGGAGACACGGTGGAGTAATAAATAGCGGCTCGGTTCGAATTCCAGTCGAATCCATTACATTCACTTATGTGCTAATACCCTTGGGAAAGGTATGAATCCTCTTCTTCTCCCCCGTCTATGAGCAAATAGCAACTTAGACCGAGTTCTATAGCCTGGTCTACCGCAGAAAGAAATGGCAACCTACTGCGGGAAAACATCTGCCTCATCAGTCATATATCGTTCGATACATGAACGCCTAAGCGTGTATCACGCATGGCACATAACTGAGTAAAATGGTCGTACGGTTCCAAGAAATTTACCTTGTTCATGCAGAGTTTAGAACAAATTTTAAATTGACGGTGGGCTGTCGTCATTTGATATATCGAGACAACGATGGTCGAAAGAATATGGTATTTTGCATGTACGTTTACAAGTTTTCATCCAACATCATTGGACACAAGTCAACTTTCATCATTCTGTTTAATAAAACCTGGAAAATAAAACATTTCTGTATAATATGCTTATAATGCTTTTTTTTCTGTATGCAACATTGCAAAACCAATTTTTTTAACTGAATTATTAAAAAGTCCAGGTAAAGTGAAGTGATCTAACTTAAAGCTATAAAAAACAACAAATTTCTGAGATAACGTCCAGAGACAGTGAAAATGAGATTGTTTAAAACAACATGTAGCAAAACGATTCTGTAAATTACGAAAGTCCGATCCGCATCTGAAATAGATGGAGTATTTCTGGCGTGATTAGAAAGACGTTGTATTTTCAGAATGCATTCTGCAAAATCAGTCGTTGACTTCAGTCAAGTGCTGTTCCCAAATGGAGCGATGACAGTAAACAGACGACGAAATCCGCACGGAATTGAGCAATCTGCACAATGCCAGAATTTACGTCTTTTTTGCAGACAGGGAAAACTCAAGGGATCTTGCAAATACGGATAAACACTTATTTCGTTTACTACAATAATCTTTTAATTAGAAAAAAAAACTCTATACTCTAGAAATCTTATAAGTCTATTTTTCTGTGAGGATGGCATCTTGAACCTGCATCCAATATGTCGAATTGTATTTGTAATTATGACGATGAATAATTTAATATATATATATATATATATATATATATATATATATATATATATATATATATATATGTGTGTGTGTGTGTGTGTGTGTGTGTTTGCGTGTGAGTGTAAAAAATTCAGATAGAATATATCTGTAAAAGGACAATATGTAAAAAAAGCAAAGAAGGAAAATTTATCTTAGGCGACGTGTTTCGTTCTCTGAGGGACTTTGTCAAAGCAAATGTAAGTATTTTATTTTATGACAGGTATGTATATACAAAAGAAATGTTTTGAACATTTTGGGTATAAGAGTGCACAAGAATATTTACAAGCTGAGCGGAAAATTTAGGCAAGTTAATTTAAGATGTCCTGTGACTATCACATTTTCTAAGCCGTCTTTTCTCAGAAATTTCAACTGTCTCTTTCTGATGTTAAGTATAATTGTCCATTTTGTTTACAATTTTCTCCGAAACATCGTCGTTGTACACATCTTTTCATCCATGTTAGTCTCAGAATATATATATATATATATATATATATATATATATATATATATATATATATATATATATATATATAAATAAATAAATCAATATTAGGCAGGTAATACCTACCTAGGATCATACACCACATTGGATCATGTAGTTAAACGAAGGTAGGTAGTACCTGGATCACTAAATTTTTTTTTTTTTTTACTTTTGCTCTACTTAGTGTAGTGAGCACTCTTCTAACATTTTACTTACTGTTTTTTTTTTTTTTTTTTTACCAGAGATTTAAGGTACTGAACGATTTCTTTCGCCGTGTATGGTGCTTTTTTACGTTCTTCCTCGGATACCAGTTAATTTGAAAATTGTTCTATACAGGTTTTTTTCACCAACCGAGTTTAAATAGATATACATTATATATATATATATATATATATATATATATATATATATATATATATATATATATATGTTATAGGGTCCTCCCTTTTCATATAAGTGGACTCTACCAGTGTACCTGGACTGCTGCCGTTAAATACCCAGAGTAGGCAGTCAGTGAGTGTAGTCGGATAGAGAGAGGATATATGGATAGTCAGAGAACATACGAACGGAGATAGTGTGAGGTAACCTCTTGTAGAAGTCAGTTACAAGCACGTAGACTCTACTTCGAGACTATATATATCTATCTGTATTTGTTACTAACCGCGTTCCTGGACTTACTAACATACTCTTTGTATGATTGTGTAAATACATTTTATTTCTTATATTTAATTATTCCGTTTGTCATTCCTTGGAGACCGAATTCATCGCGGAATCCACAACATATATATATATATATATATATATATATATAATAGTAAGAAAATATATATATATATATATATATATATATAATAGTAAGAAAAAGAAAGAACAGTAAGATGTATAATCCGGTGTTCTTACTGATATTTTTATTTTTACAAAACAGTGCTCATTGTAAATTTACAGCGCATAAATATTTTAAATTAACTGATTTAAAAATATGGTTCCTTCTCTACAAATAAATTACCATGTTTCAAAAACTGAAGCTAAAAACTTCAAATTTAATTATATACTTAAATGAACACATTAGTTGTGTTTCATCTTCAAGCGTTTTTTGAAATATTTGGATTTCAAAATTCGCTTGAAGATGAAACAGAACTAATAATTTAATTTAATTCTATAATCAATTTGAAGTTTTTAGCTTCGCTTTTTGAAACATGCTAACAATATATTTAAATCAGTTAATATATATATATATATATATATATATATATATATATATATATATATATATTTCATTTTTCTCTATTTAAAAAGGCTATCATTTTCATAATATCGAAACCGGATAAAATTAAATCCTGGTTTTTGCAGATATTTTTACATAGGCGTTTTCCTACATAAAAATACCAAGTCTTTAACTGTGCTTAGATCATAGATGCATATTTATTCATTTATTTTAATTTTCTGAATGTTTTAAATATCCCGTGATATATGTTGTATTATTTTTGTTAGGAGTCTTATTTACTGGGGTCTAGTTTTGGGACTTTGTAGATTTTGTAAGCACAATTTCAAGCGTTAAGGATGAAATGATTTTGAGACATTTTGTGACGGGTATATTTGTATATAGTGATTTGATATCGAATAACCATGTTTTCCATATTCATGTTTCGTATTCACTGGATTATATAATATATTGAGTAAACATTCAGACTTTTTCCCAACTCACATTATTTTAATTTTCTGATTTTCCTGTTGCCTCTAAAAAATATTTGTGTTATTAACCTTAAAGGTATAAGGAAAATCGAAAAAAAATGATAAATATACTTATATTCATAAAAGGACAGCTAAAATCTATTGAAAACATAGTAAGAAAATAGTGTTTGGAGAATTTGACACATGTTCTATTGAAGAAAAACGGGACGGGGAGGAAAGATCGAGTAACCTAAGTACCGACCTTGTAAAGGAATGGCAGAACAGGAAGTAAAAGTGAAAGTAAAATCGCAGTGTTCTAAAATTTACAAAGGAAAAAAAATGGTCGGAGATCCATGACTGCTAACTTCCATAAGAGTAAGTACCTCCACAATCGCTAAAAAAAAGAGCATAGCTTGATGAAAAAAGTCGCCAACCTTGCCAAAAACAAAATTTTATCATCTAAATGCCTATGTTATTATTAAGACGAAAGACCAATTTTTTAAAAAATTATTTTAAAAAATGTCTCCTTCTTTTTAGAAAATTCTAAATTTTGATTTTAAAAAAAACCTTGTTTTTCTTTGTATCAGCGGAACTAGTAAATAAAATAGACCATTTTTAGCAGTTTTTTTTTGGTATGACACGCATTAAATAAGAAAATATTGCAAAAATATTTGTCGGATGTTAATGAAACTTTCAGGAACTATTCACAGATGATCGAAATTATTATAAATATGATTTTATTTATTAAAATCATGGCAGAAATTTATTTTTTATATTTATTACGCCCCCATAACAATTTTTATGAAAACGCTAGAAATTCGATTGCAACAGGTTTAGTGATCACAATAGTTAAAAGCACAAGGCTTTGAGGAATGCAAATCATTTTTTGTTTTTAATTGGACCCCCACTACCTGAAAATCAGCTCTGAATTGTAACATACAAAACTCAATAAAACAAAGATATTTAATTTCAAATGCTTTTATTTGCTTTTAGTTGTTTTTATGAATATGGACAATATTTTCTGAAAGCAAATTTTTCTTCGATAAGAACTGAATTTTAAATACAATTATTTGTTATTTGTTATTTCTTAATTATAATTGATTTTTACATTTAAGTTGTTAAAATATTATAAAATTAGTTAAAAGCCGCATCGTGTTTCCTAAGACTCTTTATGACATAGATCTTTTTTTAGCGCGTTGTAAATTGTATCATTTTGACTAATCAGAAGATCCGCAGTAATTAAGAAATGTAATTTACTGTTTATATGTCGGGCTGTAATTATAAAGTGCGTATGACCAACCAGAATACAATTAAGTTGCGTTATTTGAGTAAAGCATTGTTCTTTACTTTTCTGAAACATGTGTGGAGAATATAATTTGATTTTTCAATGTCAACTGAGAAGGGTACCTACAAGTATCAGTATCATCTTATAAAATTTATATGATCTTATGTTTATATTAATCTCAGTTATGACATGTTTCCAGAAATGAAATATCAAAATTAATAATAAAATGAATGGAAATACAAATAAAACAGTAAAATGTACATAAAATTATAGTATTTTATGTACACTTCTGATAGACTTTCATAAGAAAGATACCTATAAATTAATTTGATACCTTTCTTATGAACTATGAAATTTAATCTCACTCTTAAAAGTCTTATTTTAATTTCTTTATAATAGGTTTTCCATAAAGCATCGTAAAGGTAAAGGTGAAAGCTACGTACAAAAAAAAATTTAGAGCGCTGAAAGTTTTCCTTAAAAATAACGAGTTCAATAATTTGTTCACAATTTCACTTTTCTCCTTCCTTAGAACAAATTATCCTCACGGAATCCGTCACTGTGTCATTCATCACCTGTCAAGTGACGCGAAAATTTATGACCTGCTTTGTTTTATTTTCAAATTACATCTTTTCGCCGCAGAAGCTAAGTTAAGCTTGGTTCAAAATATTTTAAATAAACATTATAATTTCTGATTTTCTTAAAATAACTTTTGAAAAAAAGATAATTGATGTTTAAAAGAATTTTTTTATAAAATGGAAAAAATGATCAATTTTGCTGACTCAAAAAAAAAACAAGATTTTTAACGAACATTTCGGACGTACTAGGAACGATTAAAAAATGTAAAAAAATAGCCCCAAAATATTTTGATCTTTCTTCTTAATAATAGCATAAGCATTTAGACAATGAAATTTTGTTTTTGTCAAGTTTGGCGTCTTTTTCATCATGCTATGCTCTGTTTTTAGCGATCTTGTGGAGGTACATACATAAGAAATGCGGCACATAAATAAAGAAGAAGAAATCGGAGAAATTTCACTAAAGACATGAAATTTCGGGTGTAGCAATATGAAGTGAATTTCTGTCAAAGTCTCATCGTTGCACCTTGCAACTTCATCGAGAATGCCAAATTCCAAATAAAGGCAATATGGCTGAATAATTTCGAAACTGTTTTCGACGATCATCGAATTGAAGTAAAATACGAAAACGCTTTCTGCGTTTGTTGACATGTCCTTCCGTTTGCAATTTTTAGCTTCCGGGCTCAAAATTTCTGAATGACAATCATTAAACATGTTCTTTTTTTTTTCATATTTCAGTAAAAGTGTCTATATAGATTTTTATGGAAAAATGCTTCAAAACTCTTCGCCTCAGAGTCAAAATGCATTAAGAAGTGAGTTTGCCAGCGGCAGAAACAATTTTAGCCGAAAGGACATTACGCTACACGTTAAAATTGTTCCCCCCAAAATACAGAGCAAGCACAAACACACACACACACACACCCATATATATATATATATATATATATATATATATATATATATATATATATATATATATATATATATATATATATATAATATATAAATATATATTTTAATGTAGATATTTACTATGGTAAACTTAATAAACTTTCTTTTGAAATCAAATGGCAGAAATAGGCATATGCATTTTGACCAGATTTTCACACAGAAAATAGCATGCATACCGCGACATCCAGCATTTAAATCATGGTTTCCTCTCGGCTCGAGCACCCAACGTTATCACTGTAATTTGTGAGCGAGTAAATTCGTCTGTGTTCCTAGTGTACTGCATATTACTTAAAGGCTTGCCCTTTGGTCACTGTAAATTTAATCATCTATATTAAGGCCGATTTAGAAACCTTGTTTGTCACCTTTTTCTTTAATCAAGCAATCTCATCGAAATCTGCGATACACAAGCAGTGAATATGCCTTTAGTTTCTAGAACATTAGGAATATTACATACTTCCCGTAACGACCGCTTATTTCTGAAATTCCTGTTGGATGTACACGTTTCTCCATCTTCTGAAAGAAATATAGTTTCACTGAGTATCCTAATGAATTCTTTGCATCTCCGCAAGGCTGTATAATTTCATACTGGTGTTAGATTCAGCTTTACAGAATTCACACGGCCTATGTTCTTCGGCTGTATTAAATTATGTTTATTTGGCTTCTTTTCCGGGGGACAAGATTAGCATACTAATTCTGTAGGCATTAAACATCTACTGATTTCTCCTCATTGGATCAACAAGGAATTGGTTCTTATGTTAGAATTATCTAAGATAAGTAAAGTTCAAGCAGAGACCACGACCTGATATGCAAATGTGATGATTATATATATATATATATATATATATATATATAATTAGATAAATGCGATCATCAGGTAAATGCTTGATTTGAAGACTGTATTGAAGTGTCTTACTGAGAGCCACCATAAAAGAGTTAATTATCATGAACACATTTTTGTCGATACATATAGATGCACTACGAGAATTCTTCACCTGTAATTAAAGTTAATTTTGTCTCTCTCTCTCTATATATATATATCTATGTGTGTGTGTGTGTGTGTGTGTGTGTGTGTGTGTGTGTGTGTGTGTGTGTGTGTGTGTGTAAAATATATCTGTAACTACAATTATGAATAAAGAATAAATATTATCATAGAAAACGCGTTTCGTCACATTTGGGATAAAACATGAATATGAAGTGATTTTGTTTTGCACGGATTTTATACTTAAAAGCAAGTGTCATTTGTCAAACTTTTTTTTATTAAAAACTCTCATAAATATAATTACGGCTAGTGAAATTACAGAGTCACACACGCGCACTCTATTTCCCTCATACACACAGAAGCACACACATATATACAAAAAAAATACCAACACTCAACACACCACCCCACACACATATATATGTATATTACTTCATATATATATATATATATATATATATATATATATATATATATATATATATAATAAATATAGTCTTAAGTTGTGCTATATTTATGGGATAAAGTTCTCAATATCAGATATGAAGCGTATGTAAATATAAAAGTGGACATTGAAGTCAACACATACATTGCGTCTAGCATGAAACAGACTGTCGCCTCTAAGTATTAACTTCAATGTTCACTTTTATACATATATATATATATATATATATATATATATATATATGTGTGTGTGTGTGTGTGTGTGTGTGTGTAATGTAATATAACATAATATAAGCTGTGATAAAAAAAGTTGGATATAAAAATGCAGAATTCAAACTTTGGCTTTTTTACTTAATCGAAAATACATCGCTCGCTAATTCAAGCTTTCATAAACAGATTCATTCTAATTTAGACAAGATATAAATGACAAAATTACAATATTTCATATGTATTAATTACTATGAAAAATACTTACAAGTACCTAGACTAATAATTTACAAATAATCCAGGACCTTAAAGCTTCCCCACAAACAATGAAATGTCATAGGCATTTGGAATTTAATATCCAATATCAACAATGAATCTAACAAAAATTACATTGCTTGCGGATATAGTACACTCTCTCATAAACTGACTTTTCCTTTCTCGAAAATGATTGTACTTCGGGCACATATCAGAAAAAAAATCACTAAAGAAAACTTGTCGATTTTACTTTCTTATATGCACTAACCATTGGTGCAAGTTTTTCTTTCGTCGTTAGTGTGTGTATGTGCGCGGGTGTGTGTAAGTTTGGACGTTTGTTTGCGTGTGTGTATATGCGTGTATGACTGCGCGCGTGTGGCCATGCTTCCGTCAGTGCGGATTTGGGTTCGCTGGCGTGCGCCTGTCTGCACAGATGGTGTTCGCACGCGTGCGCTTCTCTGCGCCGGTTGGATTACGTATAGGGTGTCGTGATTATTTGTAGTTTTCTTAGTTTGTTTTTTTTTTTTTTACTTTACGCAGATTATTCCTTTTTTCTTTCAATTGTAGCCATTTGTTGCTATTTTTGTTCTTGTTGTTTTTCATAGAGATGTTTTTTTTTTTAATTTTTGAGCGTTCTATTCTTTTCGTTACTAAGGAAATTTGTTTTTCGGTTATTTATATATGATAGAATAAAGAAGACATAGGAAACTGTTTTAAAGTAAAGAGAGAAAAATAATGTCAACTTATAGTAGAAATAAACGCCTGCAATAAGTTTCTTCTATCTGACGACCGCAACACTTGTAGCCAAATCAACAGTTCAAAGGATAATCCGTCGTAACAGTTCAACAGGTAACGTAGAAACGACGAAATGGGGTCTTAAATCTAATCCTCACTTCTCAGCATGAAAAAAGGCATGTTCGTCCACAGAGCGCAAAAACAATCCTCATCTCGTAAGCGAAAAACAACGGCTTTAATTTCCCGAACAATTTCTTTGATAGGCCACGCAGTTCAAGGGAGGAAGATTATAGGCATAGATTCTTATACTTAAAGTAGCAGACTTTTGCTAACTAGTTTTTGGTAACCTGTCTTCGGCAGATCGCACACAAAACACAAACTCTTTTTCTAGTTAGTTTGGTTTGGTTTGGTTTATTTTGTTTTAAGGTATATCAACCTCAATGGGTTATTTAATGCCAACAAAATATTTATTGTTGGTAATATTTTGTTTTGTCAAAAATCAGTTTTTGGTAATATTTTTCCTTCCAAATTGTATTGCGGTTAATATTTATAAAAAAAAGTATTGCTGGTAATAGTTAATGATTTGCCGATATCTGGGACCTCAACAGATGCTACCACCCCGGGTCAGGGTGAACCTGGAAACACCAGCAATTAAGAGGTGGTTCGACGCTCCTCAAAACTTTTTTTTTATCAGAGGCCTTGCTGCTGGACGTAGTTTATCGTCTTACCCCGGACGCGGATATAGTTTAACGTCTTACCCAGGACGACCTTTTTGAGTTAGGTGATTATTTTCTTCACTACAGAAACGTTTATAAATATTACGTTTTGATCTATTTACACTTTATTGGACTTATTTATAAATGCGTTGTAGAATAGGATGATCCCATGTATTTGTGTTGCTTTTCATTTTCCATTGGTCAGGTAAATTTGTGTACGTGCGTGTTTGGCTGCGCGTCTAGATCATACAATTAAAACTATATGTACATCAATTATCTATCAAGCAGGAAATTGATTTTTCTCATCCTGACAGCGGAAACAATTGTCGTTATGCAATAGGTATTTTAATTTTATTTGTTTTACATTTTATCTAATCTTTGTTGGTTATTAAAAACCTGAACATATTTTGAAATCTAAGAATAACATTTTTACGCGTGAAAATTTCATTGGGAATGTTCTAAGAAAACAATGACTTTAATGATATATATATATATATATATATATATATATATATATATATATATATATATATATATATATAAAACTCAATGGATGTCTTGATGTCTGCAGCCGATTTATTAATCATAGAACGAATTCTGCTTACTAAACATGGTGTTATTTTTAATTCGACATCATACTTATTATAAAACCCAGGTTGTGTGTGTTTGTGTGTGTCTGTTCGTTTATATATTGGATTTGATTTCCTACATTTTTCAACCGATTTCAACAAAACTTCACAGGATTACGTAAAATTACCTTGCGGTGGTTCTGACAGCGCCAAAAATTGGAAAAACACAATTGCACGAAATCAATTCGAAAACACGATTAAGAGGCATCGCTGTCGCGAGAATGAAAGGGGGGCAACTAATATCGACTTTTACTTATTATAAGACCCAGGCTGTGTGTGTGTGTGTGTGTGTGTGTGTGTGTTCGTTTATATATGGGATCGGATTTTCTACATTTTACAACCGATTTCAACAAAACTTCACTTTTTTTTGGCAGGTAGTGTTTCTTATTGTCTTGCATACTTTTTTCTTTATTTTTACATTCAGAATGCTTTAAAAATTCCATTTACAAGACAAGTGTTTATAATAAAATTCTATTCAATCGGTAGACACAAAACGATTGAAAACAATGTTTTTGTTTGAGTTTGGGTTTACCAATTCGTAAAAAAAAAAAAAAAAAAAAAATTAAGACATGCGTGTCCGTCAACATTAAACAATAATCTTTGTCAATTTTATTTTTCAGTCTTTATGATGGTCGATACTTGATCTATCTCTTACTGTTACCTCCCCGGGCAACGCTGGGCTCTACTGCTAGTTAAGAAATATACTGAACCCTTTTGTGATATTTGGCCTGCCTATATAGCAGTGATTGCTGAGCAGTTTCATCGCATTTGAAAAATAGCCTTGAGACAATATAGAAATATGCTGAGGATTCTATGGACTGAACATGTGATTAGTGAGGAAGTTAAATTTGAAACAAAAATAACAGTTATATATAGAAAGAGGTAATTGGAAATTCTCTTGCACATAATGAGAAAAGAGGGCTTGGTGAATTTGACATACACAAAGCATATTGAAGGCAAGGGAAACAGGAACGCAGCAAATAAACTATCATTGATTGGCAGAGCAAGTATAGAAGAAATAGAAAAAGAGAAAACTTAATCAGGCACAATGTAGAGGAATTTGTGGAGAGTCATGATCCTAATACTTAATGTTTGCTTAAATTATTTCCACACTTTTTTTATTCAGATATTTTTTTTTACTCCCCTATTTTTTCACAGCGTAGAAGATAATAGGTTTCTACAGTGTGGCACCATGCATCCAGGCGATTTGAATGATATATTTATAGATATATGATTTGCTTTTTTTTACGGTTTATCAACCATTTAAGGATTATTTAAGGCCGAAATGTATTTTAGGTTTTAAGAATAATTCTTTCTTTTTTTTTTGCAAGAGGATTGAACCGCCATGCATTCAGGCGATTTGGAAGAAAGAAAGAGAAAACGAAGAAAAAAAAAAGTAATACGAGACGGGTCATAGGCGAACACACACACACACACGGCTTAAGAGACGGGAAAAGGGTTATTTTTGATAGGTATCAAATGTCGAAAAGAGTTTCATTTCAATGACAATGAGATTGAGTGGGCGAGGAGGTGTTATCAATATCTAGGCCAACTGCGAACAAGCGTTGACCGATTTCCGCTTATCCGCGAAAAATGGAATTGTGTTATCAAGAGATGTCACCAAAGGAGAAGTCCACTTTGGAACGTTAGACGAAACACAGGTGTGGCTTGGGGCCTTGGCTGGGTATGGAAAATTAAAATCCCACACAAGTAGTTTCACTGGCTAAGTTTTTTTTTTTTTTTGACAGAATAGACCCTAACCAGAAATAAGAAGGGTGGATATGTATTTAGAATTATTGAAGAACCCCTGACACCAACAGACCCATCCCGGTTTTGACGGCGTCAATAAAAGCGAGAACCCAACAGGCAGAAATCAGTTCGTCGGACTCTGGCAGGCAGAGTTAGTTCAGTTCGCGCCCCGACGGCAGAGATGAGTGCCCAGTAGTTCGCGCCCTGACGGCAGAGATGTTCGCGTTCGCGCCCCGACGGCAGAGATGAGTGCCCAGTAGTTCGTCGGACTCTGGCAGGCGAGATAGTTCGCGCCCCGACGGCAGAATGAGTGCCCAGTAGTTCGTCGGACTCTGGCAGGCAGAGTTAGTTCGCGCCCCGACGGCAGAGATGAGTGCCGAGTAGTTCGTCGGACTCTGGCAGGCAGAGTTAGTTCAGTTAGTTCGCGCCCCGACGGCAGAGATGAGTGCCCAGGAGTTCGCGCCCCGACAGCAGAGATGATAGATCAAGATAGCTGACCAAGATTCACGCAAAATTTTGAACTCTTCTTCAACCAAGAACAATTAGTTTGAAGAGCGACTTAGAACCAGACCACAGAAATAAGTTTTTCGACTTTCGTCCAAAGACACACCGAAACACCAATTTCTTAGAGAGCAGACAACTTGAAGCGTTAAAACTTGCCCTAGCGAAAGCGACGTGCCACAATCCACAGAACGGGTCGGAGATAGATGCAGTCCTATGTACCGAAAAACTAGACATAAAAAGTTTGTTACCTTTTTCTTTGATACTTTGAACTTTTGAGTTTTCATTTTATTTTCTTTTATGCATATTTGTGTGTTATCACCTCCGTTGAACTCAATTTGCATTACGGCCCAAAACCCTGTTTGATCTCGTCTGTCTAAGATCAATTCACAACGTGAGTAGGCAGACTGGAGATCCAGTGCAGTTACCTTGGTAACCAGGCGTTGGAAGCAGGTTGGGAACGGCGAGGCTGATGTCAAATCTAACCAGATTCCTACCCGAATCACCAAAGGGTTAGAACGTCACGATTGGAGCAGCGACACCCGGACGGAGCAGCGAGGAGCGAACAGCTGGCGCCCGCGGCAAGACGAGGGTGGTGCTGTTTAGGGACGTCGCATCTGGTGTCGTGACCGGGATAGGACCCTGGAACGACCACGTCACAACTGGCACCGTGGTAGATCAGGATAGAACGTCATAGTTGGTGCTGCGACCGGGGGACGACGTCACAACAGGCAGATTCATTTTCTTTATCATCTGGTAATTACCATGGCATCTTTGGAAGAACACTGGCATAATTTCTGTTAACATTTTAAACAATTTTGTCATCTGAAATTTCTATCTTCTAGACTGGCAGCCAACCAAGATTTGTCAGTAAATTCCTGTATATTTTTTAACCCTCAACTGGCGGTAAAAATAGATTCATGCCTTTGCCAAGAACATTTATGTGAAAGTTAACGCAACAGAGTAGACTGGAATTTAGTAATGATACGTTTCTTAAATGCAATAACTCCTATCTTATTTATTAATTGTCGTAATTATATACTTCTAGAGAAGCAATATAATTGCAACGGGAGACAGATTTCACTTGGCAGACAGGGAATCGCTTTCTTAACCATTTTTGTAGGAATGATATAGCTGGTTTATCCATTATCAGTTTTGACAACTAAATCACCTCCTAAGCAGATATGATCCTTTCAAATAGACTCATATGTATATATATAATGCTATCAAACAATTAGACTAAACTATTGCATGTATTTTATAATGACTTTCACTAACTGTAATAAAAATTGTCATTTACAAAGTGTCATTTATGATTTTCCCGAAGTGTAATAACAGTGTCATTTACAAAATGTCATTTATGGTTTTCACGAAGTGTAATAGAAGTGTCATTTACAATGTGTCATTTATGACTTTCTCTAATTGTAATGAAAGTGTCATTTACAATGTGTCATTTATGACTTTCTCTAATTGTAATGAAAGTGTCATTTACAATGTGTCATTGATGACTTTCACGAAGTGTAATGGAAGTGTCATTTAGAAATATTGGTTTAAGAAAGGCACATCCTTCCCCATATGAAGAAAAAAGAGAGATGGATGGAAATTATTCTTAATGAAGACAAAAATATTAGCGGTTTAGTTTCTTTTAACGAGGTAAGTATATAACGTAAATGAAATGAAGGGAGATCAAAACGAACAATTGCATCTCCGGTTTCAGTTGATGTGTTCTTTGCAAAGATATAGGTGTCCATTTATGTTTATAAAGTAACGTTTCAATTAAGATGGAGCTATTTACACGCTGCTTTCAAGATATTCAGGTTGCCTATCGTACATTGGAGTTGCGCGTAGCGCAATCGATAGCGGCTATAATGACGAATCGGAGAAACAAGTTCGAATTCCAGTCGGATTCGATTCAGTCACTTATGCACAACTACCCTTGAGAAAGGTATAGGTCCTTTTTGTTTCAGCGCCATGTGTTAAATATTAAGACATTTACCTGGAAATATCATTCTTGTTATTCAAACATTTTAATGCTATGCTTACACTCAAAAAATGATTATTCTTATATTTGAATATATGTTACGGTTTTAAATAACGAAAAGAAGGGTGATAAACCGTAAAATAAATAAAAAAACTACCTATCGTATAATGATAGCATTTTCAGCTATTCTTTTGACGGAAAAAAGTATTTTATGCTGGATAGATAAGAGTGAGACGCACCTACATATACACACACGCGGAATATGGCATAAACACAAAAGATCTATCTAAACAATGAAAACGTTAACATAAAGGAATTCAAATGTGTCGAATGATTCTCTTCGAGAAATAATTTCCAAAGATCTTTGATGAAGACTAAATAAAAGCGAAACGTTAAATATCCTATTTCGTCCATATATATATATTTTTTTTAATTAGTTCACCCACTAACAGGCAATAGTGCGGCTGACACCCAAATGGTTACGGGAAGTGAAAGAGAATGAGAAAACTCTAGAAGGACCGAAAAGACCAATTCTAATCACCAAGAAAGGGATAAATCTCTACGAAACTCTTTGAAAAATAAAAAAAAAATAATATTTACTCTTTGTTATTTATTATAAAAATAATGTAATTCATTTGATAATGTTTTTGACACTTCCGCCGCTAACTACGGAGATCTTCGTTTTTTTCTATCCTGCTACAGCTGGCTAAGTACGGAAACCTAAGTTTTTTGCATATCGCTGGTATGAGTGTCCCGTTGCGCCATCTATCGTAAAATACGGGAAATTCTAACTGTTCTATCAGGCAAATTATTAGTCAGCCTCGATTTTTCTTTACGTCATGGTAGTTTCGTATCTTATTTGAAAATATTCCTGACGAAAATGCTCCTAGCATGCGGATGCTCCCAGCGCCCGTGACCTTGAATTATACGAAGATGGCGGCGAAAAAATTGAAAAATAATGTTATTTTTTACTCGTTTGCAAATTCTTCTTGCAAAAGCTTATATTTGCCCTGATAAGATCCTTCATAGGAGGAAATATATGTGTGTGCATGTGTGTGTGCAGTCGCTTTACACTGAACATGGATAATGTGTCAACATAAAAACTGGGGATAGATTTTCAACTGTGTTCTGATACGTTGTACATGCTGTCGTATGTAAATATTTATTAAAATCAAAATAATTCAATTTTGCGTGATCGGAATGTAATTACGTTGAGCGTCAAAAGTTGGCATATGAAAGGAAGATAAATAAACAGGAGAATGAATGCCTACATTGTGGTTGAGATATTTGCTTATTATTAGATACGCATAAATAAGTACGAACAATGACATTCACATTGCTCCTTAAAAAAGTCGAAAATTCTACGGTATTTCTTAACCTGGCCTGAATATTGTATAAAGATGATCCCAAATATGCGAAATAGAGGAACGAGCAAAATTAATCCGACGACAAAAAAAACGTAATTAAACAAACGAGAAACATTTATTGAGTCCATTATCATGCTGTTTATACCCAAGTGGCTGTATATGTATGTCAATTGCTTCATGCACTTATATATATATATATATATATATATATATATATATATATATATATATATATATATATAAGTATTTTTTAAGAAATATGATTCCATCGCTACATAAGAGTTTCATGTTTCCCGAAAACAGAAGCTAGAAAGTTCAATTCATTTTAGAAATTAATTAAATTAAAGTACCTTGTTCAGTTTCATCCTCAAGGGTATTTTGAAATGACTAATTTTGAAATTTACGGAGCTTTATAAGCATATACATTCGTAATATTAATTTCTATGTATATGGAGAAACGCGTCATTTTAATAAGGGACCGTATGATATTAATTATCACTGACAAATATTGTATCAACATAGTAGTTACTTTAGAAAAGTTAAGTCAAGGTAGGGTCGTGGTGCCTTTTTTCAAACGAATGATATCCTTTCAACGCAAATCGTCTGGTCTTTTTCAACGACAGAAATATTTTGGTACATTTTTTGCGCCGTTAAATGTGTATTCGTATACAGAAAGACTTTTTTTCTAAGAGGGTTGTTTGTATATGTATATGTCGTATTGAACTACGTTTAGTTTTTTATTGACGATTTCTTAATGTTTTTTTTTTTTAGCTTATGATTGGGTTAGGTTTTAAATCCATTGCTTTAATTGAACTTGTTAATAGACTTCGAACTTTTAAAAATTTTTAAGCTAATTATTTATGGCGAATATTTGTTGGTGTCGTCAAAATACCGTTATATGTCTTTGATTTAATAAATTTTCGTTTTTTAGAAACTTAATAATGTGTAGTTTTTCATGTTGGTATAACGGGCATGGATCATGCCAGGTTTTACAAGTTCTTGCTCTATTTATTATTTTCCATTTTACCTTTGGTGTTTTACTAGTTTTACTAGTTTCTTTTCACTGTCAAAAATATTTAGATAGGGATATCTGATTACCATTTTCAATATTATTGAAGGAGCGTTTGTGTTGGCTCCACCGTATTTTAAATTAATTTTCTGTGTATCCGATATAAATCATTTCAATATTTGTATTCTCAATGGATGCGATTGTGCATACCACAGATTCTATGCGTCATTTATTCTCCAACGAGCGACCTTCAGGGTTTCTACAATCACAAAAATGCTGGTGGAGGCTAATAAGACGTAAATTCATCAGAAACAATTTCCTTAAACGTTTATATATCCAGGAAGATTCTTACAGCGGCATGTATATAAAATTAAAAAATGTCTAACAACTATATACGATGCCAATAATAATAAATATACGGCAGATCATAGCAATATTAAAGTTGAATAAAAGAAATAAAGTAATTACTTCGTACTGAGCACTTTTAAATAAAGTAAATGCTAAGAACTGTATATTTTTACTCTATTTGTCCTTTCCCTTATTTGTATATATATATATATATATATATATATATATATATAATATGTGTGTTTGTGTGTGTGTGTGTGCTAATTTCCATGATATCCAATTTTCATAGCACGAATTGGAATTTCTTGAGAGTTCTTACATTCTTCATGTGCTGAGATTTACTCTGACCCTTGTAGCGTTCACATTCTTTTGCTTAAATTATTATAATTAATAATTAATAAGTCATATCCTTCAGATTAATTAAGTTCTAAAGACGAAGTATTGGAAAATTATTTTAATTCAAATTTTAAATTGTAAAATTTAAGTCCCAAAGTAAAGAAAATATCAAGAGAGATAACTCTCTTTTTTATATAAAATGCCAACTCTTCTAGAACGGTAACGTAACATTGAGCCCTGTACTTATAACACCTGTTAAAAATATATATCTATACCTACGTGATATATGTGCCTTTATGTATATTTTCTAAATATCCTATATATATATATATATATATATATATATATATATATATATATATATATATATATATATATATATATATATATATATATATATATATATATATATATATATATATATATAGAATCTGTAAAAAGATATGTGAAATTATGTATATGTTTCTTGTCGCGTACACTGATGTGATATTGGTTTCGTGTGTATGTGTCTTTTTACTTTGAATATATGATGGTATATGTTTGTACCTTTGCGTTCTCTTTTTTAAAAAAAATGCCTAGATTTGTATATGTATGTATGTGTATTTGTAATCGGTCCTCTGTGTCTGCCTGATCATATGCTTATAACCCACGTTTTCCTTGTGTATTGTCATAATATACATACACACACACACACATATATATATATATATATATATATATATATATATATATACACGTTGCAATGCGGTTTAATTATGTACTGGACCTATGTATATTTGTGCATATATGTTTGCTATCTCTTGCCTGTGTGTCTACAGTGGCGTGTATTTATGTGCGTGAGATCTTTTGAATGTTCTTCAGAAAATCTGTGGGTTAATTTATAATTCTATTGCTTACCGTTAATGTGTCTTTGCTCTCGTCTATAGATGTGTCACTTTAGTTCAGGTATATACATAGAGTTTTTGATAAATAACCGAACATATATCGGTAAGCGTTCGTTTAATGACTTCAGGGCTTCTGGGTTTGGTTGTACGAAAATTACTTAGGTATTAGATATTTCTGTTATTTTCAAAAAAAATAAAAAAAACAATCTTCCAATCATTACATAAATAATTTTTGTCTGTATGAGAACGTATACCCCAGTTTTTATTCCATATTTTAGTCTGACACAAGGCCAAGTTGTTTCGCATTTGATGTGGTTCGAATCGGCAAATATGTGAAGGGTTAAACTCGAATAATCACTATTAATTTATCATTTATATATCAGCTAGTGCAAGTTGAATGTGGGAAAAAAATTCTGCTATTACTTTAATTTCTATTACACATCAATCTCTCTATTTAATCTCGTCGTCTCTCATCCGTTCTTTCCTATTCGGTTTTCTTTCCATCCGAAATTCTCCTAATCACCCATCGAATAACCACTGAAGAATGAGGTAAAAGTGGTCGAAACACGGCAAATATATAAAACATACATTTAGGTCAAAATCCGACATGAGTCAATTTTGTATCTGCATTGTAAAAATAAAATCAAATATTGACGCGTAATGTGTAAATCATTAAATATAGTATGTCACAATTTCCAGGTATCCATACGTTTACGTTGTATTCGAGATAAAACTGTGAGAAAAAAAAGACAAAGACAGTGCTACGTATGCGCACATGCATTTCGAAGGTAAAACATGTACTATAGTTTTATCCATTATCAAGTATGAGTTTATTTTTCCTGTTTAATTGAGTGTGTGCGTTGTGAGTATGTTTTTAATGTTTTATTTTCCGAGGACAGCACATTGTGGCCGTGTTCGTAGTTAATATTGCTAAGATTTGGCTTTTTCTATCCAGACGTCTTACGTTACATCTATCTGGCCATAGCTCTGCTAGAACACATTCAAACATACACACACAAACTTACCAGACTCCATCTGAAACATACTAGTAAAAAACACAAGCATAATAACCTCATCAACTTGTAAAAAGATTAAAAATAATGGACGCTCTTATAAAAAAGAAAAATCTAACACTAAATAACTTCAATCTTTGTTTTTCGTAAAAAGACTTTGTTAGCTTTGTTTTAATGAAATAAAGAAAGCTTTTAGTCAATTTTGCATCTGCATTGTTACAATAAAATCAAATATTAACCCATAAACTGTGACCCTCACCGCTTGATGTTTCCTTTCAATATTCACAGGTATCCATAAATTACGCCGTATTCTAGACAAAGTTGTGAGAAAAAAAGACAAAGCGAGTGCTACATATGCACACACACATTTCGAAGGTAAAACATGTAAAAGTATATTATTCTCTGGCGACAGAAAATCTGCAAAGTATACACAATTGCATCGAAACATGTCAGGATACCAAGACTATCAACCAGTTATAAAGACTGTTCCAATAACTTGGACAGATTTTAAATATGAATTAAGTTCAAGCGTTTAATGATTTTCTTCTCTTATTATCACAGCAACTCGTCATAAATTATATAATATATAAAAAAAAGATCAGACTTCAAATAACTATTTTTTTTTCAATTTTAAAATTCACTTTCCGAAAGAAGTGCGGGGATTTGATCGCTTTTGGTACATTCGTTTATAAGATTGAATTAATGTGGCTCAAATTCTTTCTGTGGCAGAAACATTTGTTTAAAATGTACATTGCCACTCTAAAGATACGTAAATAGATACGTTCCGTTGACAACCAATTTTCCCTAAAGTCACCCATAATTTATTGACAACAGAAAAGTTCCAAAGACCTAAATCTTAAAAAAAAAAATGAAACCGTTAGTAATGCGGACAAAAGCTTAAGAATGAACGACCGACTTTACAATAATAAGAAATAAAAAGAGACAAAATATATTGTAATAATAATAATTACGAGGAATACCAATAGAAAGCTTGAAGCTGTCGATTCAACAAATGCTGCATGGATAAACTATTTCGGAAATCATAAAACAATAGCTGGAACTCATTCTATCGTTTTTCACAGATCAAACAAGTCAGGTGATATTCATCGCCAGAAACAAGTGGTTATTATCCGTCTAAGCATTTAATTATTTTGGCTTATAATTAGCGGATGGTACGTATTTTAGAGAAGTTATAATTATTCTGATGTAGAGATAACGAAACGTATAATTTTAGTGAGTGTTACGAAAGCAGAATACGTTTGGTGGCAATGTTATTAAATGAATCTGAATTCTTTTGTCTTAAACAAACTCAAAAAACTACAGTCTGTCGTCATGACGTCTTAGGATTAAATTATCAAGTCGTATCAAAAGTACATTACGTCAGTGCAGGAATAAATTATAAATAAATTATTTGTACATTATTCAAATCTGCGGACAAATCACAAAATCACCGCAGGTGCTATAGATTTGTCATCGAATTTGAGTTCATATAATTTACTTGTTTTATTGTTACAGGTATTTACAACTACTCATATAACTACGCCTATTTCCCGACTGCACATTTGTCGAGGGCTGATTTCAAGTAACACTTGCAAATTTCATCTTGTCACCTCAGGTCGTTTTTTTTGTTCCCTATTATGTCTGATATTCATTACACCGATGTTTCTCAACGATTTTAAGCAACGGCACACTTAGGAGGAAATGAAAATATCACGGTACAATTTGAAAAATCTTTAAAGAGTATATATTTAAATATTATGAAATAAGATCTTAGAGTAAAAAAAAAACACAAACAGAAATATGAACTTACTTTATTTCTATTCAACTATTTGTGAAGCTAATCAGTGTGAAAACTGTGCCTCTTGTATTTTCCTGATTTCGTCAATTTGGTCGAATATGCAATAGGTAAACCTTCATTTGTTCTTTGATTGAGAGTAGTTTACTCGCTTCTTATTTTCCATGTTATTCAGGATTGATTAGGTAGTCTAAATCACATAAATAAGAAGTAGAAAATTGCAATTAAACTGATAGAGCCATTTCAGTTAATATTCCTTTTGCATTTAAATTCATAATGTATCAATTAGTACCGTTGGATGATTTATTTTGAACCTTTGATCATTAGAAATGGTGGCTAATTCTTCTTCGCGTAAGTGAAGTATAATATTAGAAGAAACATTTAAAGACGTTTCGAATCCAGTCATAGTTTCCTCTGCTTAATGATGAAAATAATAGTCGATGTTTTCGTCGAGAGCTTTCAGATAGCTAGCCATAATAGGGATTTTTTCTTTAATGCAGGTACTACAAATGGACGAATAAGGAAAAGAATTTGAAAAAAAAAGTCTCATATTATTCATTTATTCAAATAATAACACTGTACTATTAATAATTCCTCACACACATACACACATATATGTATGCCCTGACATTATTTCCCGGAAGACTTAAGAGTATCATGCGGCACACTAGTGTGCGGATGCATGGCGTTTGTGAATCACTGCATTAGACTCTGATTTTATTCTTGCTTTTATGTCGTTTATTCTCTTCAGTGATATCCCTTAATCAATTTTTTGGCTCTCATATTAATATCTAAATATAATCACTAGCTTTCTCTTCGCCTACGATTCCTACACAATGCCAATTAAATTTTCAAAAGAATTATTTACCCATATGTCTTATCTGCACCTGTGATGTCAGCGAACACTCATTTCCACTTTTGCGATGTCAACGAATATTTGTTTTCACTTTTCGTTGTAGTAGAGGCTTTGTAATCGCAGACACAACTGCAATTAACGCCGTTGAACAATGCCGATATCTGACGCCTTCGAATAACACTCGCACTAATAGAATTTGCTCGATAACACACGCTTGTAAAGTGACCCGGATAGTGATCTGAATAGAGAAATAGTATAATGAATAGAGTAGAGAATAGAGGTCCGTATAGAGGATAAACTAGGAATAATTATCATTTCGACGTCACGCAACTTCCTACTTATGTGTTTCCTATATGTTCACATGGTTTCCTTAATTCAACAATGAGAACGCCTGTGTTTGCTCACTGGTGATCTATGTTCAAGTTCAAGTATCGGCGGCGACAACCATATATATATATAACAACCATATAGCTGCGGTTATACAATTTTTATGGTAACTTTCGTTCATCTTCCCTAATTAGCATCCAACAGTCATACACCCTTTGATGAACACAGAACAGTTTTAGAGGAGATGGAAAATGTTTTTCTTTCTTGTGACATTACGTGCTGGAATTATGAGTAAACTGGTCTTTGTCAGATCCGACATTCGCTTTCTTTACGTGGGAGGAAAGAAGGCCTGTAACATCTTTCTAAACTTTGTTAGTATGTTCTCTTTCAAGAAAAACAAACACTTCACTGATGTCTTTCCCTAGCCGTAGTGAATTTTAATGCACGATATATATATATATATATATATATATATATATATATATATATATATATATATATATATATATATATATATATGTATGCAAGCATATGAATATATATATATATATATATATATATATTTATATATTTATATATATATAAATAAAAATATCTATAAGAACACCGGTTTTCATATCTTTACTGTTCTTTCTTTATATATATATATATATATATATATATATATATATATATATATATATATATATATATATATATATATATATATATATATATATATATATATATATATATATGTATATATATATATATATATATGTGTGTGTGTATATGTATATATATATATGTATACACATATGTATATTTTATATATGTTTGTAAATGTATATATATATGTATGTATGAATATATAAATATATATATGTATATGTATATATAAATGTACGTATATGTGTATATATATATATGTATATATTTGTATGTATATATATGTGTGTGTGTTTGCGTGTGTGTGTGTGTGTATTGTGGCAATATCATTACATATATCTGAATTCTTTTCTTTTAGCCAATTCAAATAAAATCGAGTCTGTCGTTTAATTGAGGTAAGAGTAAATGTGGAAGTCCTTTCAAAAAGAGTTTACGTCCGTTGAAGAAGAAATAACAAATAAACTATTTATAAATTATTCATATCAGCGAAAAAAACACAAAACAGCCAAAGTCGCTACGGATTTATCAAATTAACGCCTCGTATTATAGTTTTTTTTTTTTCATTTTATCATAAAAAAGAAAGGTATCTTCACCTGCTTTTTAAAAAAACAAATCTTTCCTCCAGCGTACATTAATCTCGTTTATCTTTGATAACTGATATTTTTTTGTGAGGTTTTACCAAAAAATATTAGCTAAAAAATATATATCTGAATATATATATATATATATATATATATATATATATATATATATATAAAAATGGACAAAAGTCCGACAATTTATTTATTAAAGACATTTTTATGTTTAACGTTCTTTTTTTATAGATATTTATTGAAGTAAATGCTCTGTATAAACAGAGCATTTACTTAAATACTTGTATCTATAAAAAAAAACGTTAAACATAAAAATGTCTTTAATAAATAAATTGTCGCACTTTGTCCATTTCTTAATATATATTTGTTCAGTTGACCAAATGAGTATACAATAGCGATTCTAAAGTCTTCTAGTTACTAACGACATCTTGTTTTTTGTTCATAAATACTTTGTGCCAATAAATTCAAACCCATATACATATATATATATATATATATATATATATATATATATTTAGGCATCAATCCTTTATTTATGCGTGTTTCATTAAAAGCGACAGACAGGATACAAGGATTAAGCTTCTTATTCATTTTCTTCTTGTGTTCGAACAAGAGCTTTATTTTTGGGTACACGGAGTGTGTAGAAACTGCCCAAATGTTATATTATTTTGTGCGCTTTCGGCTATACCATTATCAAGGATGATTTTATTTTTTCTGCTTAATTGAGTGTGTGCGTTGTGTGTATCTTTTTACTGTTATAGAGATGTTTTATTTTCCGAGTACAGTTAGCGCAGTGTGGCAGTGTTCGTATTTAATATGAAATGTTCTATCCAGACGCCTTACGTTACACCTGTTTGACCATAGCTTTATTAGAACCTATTTAAACACACACACACGCAAAATCTTACCAGATTCCATCCGAAACATACTAGTAGAAAACACAAGCTTAATAACCTGATCCAGCTGTAAAAAAATGAAAATACTTAAGCCCTAATAATAAAAAAATACCTTAAAATTAAGTAACTTCAAATCATTATTTTTCGTAAAAATAATTTGTTAGCTTTGTTTTAATGGATGAATGAAAACTTTTAGTCACTTTTGTATCTTCATTGTAACAATAAAATCAAATATTAACCCAACAACTGTAACCCTCACTGCTTGATGTTTCCTTTCAAATCAACTGTAATTATTTTCTAAGCAATCATTCATATTTCGAGTTCAAATGAATAAATATTGTCTGTCACTATTTCCAGATATCCATACCGTATTCTAGACAAACTGTGAGAAAAAAAGCCAAAGTAAGTGCTATATGTGTACGCATGGATTTTGAAGGTAAAACATGTTACTGCCTGCAGACAGAATCCTGCAAAGAATGCACAATTGCATCGAAACATGTTAGTATTCCAAGACTATCATGCAGTTATGAAGATTGTTCTAATAACCTGGACCAATTTTGAATGTGAATTAAGTTTAAGCGTCTAATGATTTCATCTTTTTCTTTCAGATTTAAAAACTTTGGCAATTTCAGTTTCAATAAAGTTTCAAGTGTGCGGTGGGAAAATAATTGTTCGTACATTCAAACAAACTGGGTCGGTGTCAGATAGGAAAACACCATTGCGTGCTCGTTTATGCCGTTAAGTTGAAAACATTGCTGCAGTACACGAAAATTTGGCTGAATATCCAGACACCTCTATTCATCATCGCGCGCAGGAATTGAACTTCTCCACAACACCGTTACATCATTTTCAATTGCCCTATAGGTTGGTCGATTATGTTGTCTAAAACAATCGCGAATTGCGCGAAATGAATTTCTGATTGAACGTCCATTTTCGTAATAGGCTTCGATAACTTTAACACGTTGTTTGATTGTTAATCATTCTGTTATGGGCATGTTCTTTAATGCAAATACTTTTGTATTATTAATGATTCAAGAAAACAACAAAACTCCAAATGTGAATCAACAAGTATATATTGAAATAACATAAAAGAACAAAATATACAATAATTTGTATCCAATGTATACATTAAGGGAAAAGAAGTTGCTTCCCTTTTACCGTATTTTGATTTGTAATTGATTGTTCGAAAGG